>JADKLZ010077975.1:7068-28697 GCA_021533235.1 Biomphalaria straminea | reverse complement strand
CCTGCATGGCCATATTAGGATTCTGTTTATCCTGCATGGCCATATTAGGATTCTGTTTATCCTGCCTGGCCATATTAGGATTCTGTTTATCCTACCTGGCCATATTAGGATTCTGTTTATCTTGCCTGGCCATATTAGGACTCGGGTCTCTATGTTTTACTGAAGTCATTTTATCTAAACACAAATCTTACTTGTACAGAATAATCTAAACTTAGTGTTTGGATTTATAACACAAAAGAAGACCGTTTGTTAACAAAAAAAAAATTAAACTTGTTACAATTTCTCATTGATATATTAGCCCAACAATACTTAAAAGTAGTAGCATAATCAAATGTCAAAACTGATGACTAGGCCAATCCTTGGTGGTTGTGCAGCTAAGAAATATAGGAGACGTAGGCCTACAACTACAAATTAAGTAGGTCAACACTTGTGTGAAGTAAAGTGAACACCATCTATCCACTCTATATCCATCCGCGTGCATACTCATCAATCATGAATCTGTCCAGCCATGCAAATATATATTTATTTATCTATATACTTTTATAGGCGTACCATTACCACTGGCGGATCCGGGGGGGGGGGGGAGGGGGGATCCCCCCCCCCCCCACTCGACCGACCCCCCCCCCCCCGAAGGGGGGGACGGACGAATTTTAGTATAGAATTCACACAATTGTATATGAATTTATTACTTATGTTAATAATATATATTAATTATTTTATATTTCTACATATTTTTAGATGATTTCGCCCCCCCCCCCCTAGTATGTTGGTCGATATGGTGGGGTGGGGAGGGGGCGATATGGTGGGGGTGGTGGCATCAATTTCGCCCCCCCCCCCCCATAAGCTTTCGAATGGGGAGGGCGGTCCGATTTCGGGTGGGGGCGGACGAATTTTAGTTTAGAATTCACACATTTGGTATAGGAACTTATTACTTGTGTTAATAATTTTATACTAATTATTTATATTTCGCCCCCCTCCCTCTTTTAGTATGTTGGCCGATATGGTGGGGTCGGGAGGGGGGCGATGGCATCAATTCGCCCCCACCCCCATAAGCTTTCGAGTTGGGGGGGGGGCGGTCCAATTTCGGATGGGGAGCGGACAATTTTAGTCTAGAATTCACACAATCGGTATACGAACTTATTACTTGTGTTAATAATTTTATACTAATTATTTATATTTCGCCCCCCCGCCCCCTCTTTTAGTATGTTGGCCGATATGAAGGGGTCGGGAGGGGGCGATCGGATTTTAGTTTAGAATTCACACATTTGGTATACGAACTTATTACTTGTGTAAATAATATATACTAATTATTTACATTTCTACCTATTCTTAGATTATTTCACCCTCCCCCCTCTAGTATGTTGGCCGATATGGTGAGGTGGGGAGGGGGCGATGGATATTTTTATGGATGGATATTATTAGAATATTTTTCAACATTATTCAAAAGGTCCTTTTTTAATAGGATGAATGGTGAGCTTTAGGTCAGGAGAATGCGTTTCTTCGGTGGAGAATGCAAGAAAACGTTTTTTGGCGTCGAGGCTTCGCCCCGAACCCCATTGGTAAATAATGAGCTGTAGATGTCAGGAGAATGCGTTACTGTATGCAAGAAAACGCTTTTGGCGTCGGGGCTTCGCCCCGAAATCTACTGATGATTAATGAACTGTATATGTCAGGATAATGCGTTTCTGCAGTGACGAATGCAAGAAAACGCTTTTGGCTGATGAATAATGAGCTTTAAATGTCAGGAGAACGCGTTTCTACGGTTAAAAATGCAAGAAAAGGCTTCTAGCGGCGGGGCTTTGCCCCGAATCCCACTGGCGAAGCTTACAGCCCTCCCTCTCAGACCCCCAGCTTGCCTCAGGACTGTTTTTTTTCCACGAAGGTTAAAAAGCACTGCTTTTTTATTATCGTGTATATAAATATATATATATATGCTGTACGCATGGTAATGCATAGGGTTAGGGTTAGGGTTTGGAAAAAAATCGCCCCCCCCCCACTCCAAAGTGCTGGATCCGCTAGTGACCATTACGTATATCTATTTCACTGTTTTTATAGGCCTAACTTTATGTGTGTGTGCATATTCCATCAGATACTGTGATGACGTACACTTGAAACATCGTAACGACACTTGGTCATCGCCAGGTCAGCAAGAGGCTGACTAATAAGGGGCCCTGTCAGGTGGACTGAACAAAACGACATCAAAATGAATTTATGATTCCTCGAACCATGACTCTGTAATAAAAACACTCGTCCACAACCCCATTCACGGCAGTAAATACATTCTCGGTGTTGGTCAACTTCCCAAAGCCGACAACGCCAACATTGTTCAAGTTTCTAAATCATGATCGGTCGAAATCGTTAGACATACCAATACCTACCAATCCTGGCTAATGTTGAGACCTATATAATTCTTGTTGAAGATTAACACTGACCCTGATTAGCGCCTGCTGTTTGAAGTTTAAAATAACCAGCACATTGGACTGTAGTCAAGGAAAATGGCTTGAAATCTATTCTCCATAATAAAGTGTTTTCGCTAGAACACGACTCACGCCATTTCCACACCGGCCCAGGTATGGTTTTAGTGTCGATCGACAACACAGTGGACTACGTAGGGGACCAGTTCGAGTACTTGCGATGTTTTTTGAGCTTCTATATGCTGATCTATTTGACAATCATCACCGCTACCTTCCCTCTGGCGCTGGCATACATTGTATTTTGAAAGGCTCCTTAGACTCAGCGAGCCTTGGGAATAAACGTGTCTTCTGGTAGATAGAGGTGATTATCGAGAACTGTCATCGGTTACTTTAATAAACAGCTAGCTGCGAATTTCTGTTTATCAATCAGTTATTACCATCACATTAATTGGACCAAAGTTAGAGACAATCCTATCATTTGTTTTAACGATAACCTGGATTCTGAACACGAAGTTCGTATCTCGTAATTCTTAAGATAAAAGATACTGATACATGGATACAATGAAACAGAATTGTCTACGCATATTTTATAAAAAATAATCGACCATATTCTTGGTACTGTTCACTGGAATTGGCTTCACACGTAATAAAGAATCACTGGTATGAAACATTTTGAGGAAACCAATAACCAATTTAAAAAGTAAACGAATATCAGTACAGTGTGAAGTCCCAGCCTCTAGAAAACAGAAGCTTTATCTAAGGCTCCACCTCATGTAAAACTAACATCTATCTATTTATAAAGAACAACCCAAATCGAACAGCAAACTGTAAGGAGAATAGACTCTCTGCGACCAAGTTAACTGTTAGGACTCTATTGCCTAACTATATTTTATCATCCAGAATGTCTGAAATATGAATCATGTATTTATCAGCGTCTTGATCAATGAACAATTAATTTTGAGTCTATCCAAATACATAACAACGCTAAGGATTATCAACTATTACTATGTAACATCGCACAGCGGGGCAACTCAATTTGAGGACAATTCCGTCTGAGATCATCTCGCGTAGGATTGTTTCTGCGATTTTGTAACCAGAGATAGGGTTTGTCAACAGACAATAATGATGCCACACGAAGAGATCTATCCAACTGATTTAATAGCATATGGTCTGATCATATTAGCCATATACTTTTTATTCTTCAAAAGGAATTATGGAAGATCGTGCTGCCAATGTTGTACCAGGTGTTATCGAGGCTACAGGCGCTGCAACTCGTGCCCTTACAGTTAAGTATTATTTGAAGAGTTGTAGCCCTTTGCATGATGTTTTTCGAAAGATAGCGGTATAATTTTGACTAGAGCACAAGAAATCACCGACAGGCTATTTTCCCTGTTTTTCCAGAAAAAGTCTAGTTTACATACAGATCACTATCCAACAAAGGACTTAGTGAAACAACGTAACTTACTGGGTATAGTGACTATTTAAACTAGTTACAACGTAATCACGAGTTCAAATACCTGGACATAAATGTTTCATCATTTGAATACACAAGCTGCTTCTAAGCTAGAATAGTATCGACCAAATCATTGCAATTCACTCGTCCAGATAGAATAAACACTCTGCTGTACAAACGGCACTCACGGGTGTAATAATTGGTCAGTTCCTTGCAAAAGGCTAACCTTGTGTGATACACATTCTATTTAGCGTTCGAGCACAGACGATTGGTCAGTTTTTTCAAAAGTGATACGCCATATGACTCGTGCATGTGACTTCAGAATAAGGAATATTCCAGGGACACAATTTCACAGTTGTCATGCTTTGCGAAGATAACATGCTTGGATCCCCTAGTCTTGTAGATTGCGTCATCACGTTTGTAATCCTAGTCTCCTTCTACGTTTTCACGAACTTTATCAGAGAAGATCAATAAAACATTTATTATTGAACTGCAGAACAAACACATAACTGCATTTAGTTAGAGACGAAATAACCAAAAAAGGAAAACACGCCTTCGTAGCCTCACAAACGCTTTAAAAGGACAAAGAAGGATCTGATGACGTCATTTACGCATACTCTCCAATCCAAAGAAGGAACTCGTATAAAATCGTCAAATGCATTTCTACTCTTCTTTCTAATCATGTTGATTTTAAATTTGGCAACGATTTGGCGTTATTTACTATGTGGTGGATCAAATGTCAGATTCACTGAGACTAAATAAAACGGGAGTGTCACTATCGAAAACAGGCTAAAATCACCAGCTACGATAAATGGCCCTTTCTGCGAAAAGAAATTACCAATACAATTGATGCAAGTTAATACTTGTTGATACCCCAAAGTCACAGGCGTCATGGTCTAATATGGTGGTTTACTTGTACCTAAGTGATTTCTTAGTTGGCATTGTGGCTTTTATATTTCTGGTCTACATTTCCACGTTGGTGTACAATTGCTACAAGGCCACACAAAAGCCCAACAAGTACCGGTAGCGGAGGTGAGACTATGTTTCTTGGTAGATAAATCAGTCACTTTAACTTTCTTAGACTTGCCAAATCGCAATCAATCGTAAATATAATGATGATATGGAGTCGCGATTTGTGACATATTTGAGTTGTTACAAAGGAAGTTGTTGTCGCTTCATTGTCAAATTTCGACAGCCATAGTACGTCCCAGCAACAATTTGTGACATCCCCATTACTGGTATGCCAGAGCACCAATATGTGATGATCTCGTCACGCCGTGACATTAATTTGTGTGTACCTTTTTGAGTCATCGAACTACAGGTTTTGATACCAGCGAACCGCAACTTGAGTGCATCGTACTAACACGCAAATGACAAGCTACACAATGTCAGCTGATTGATGACATGTGATAAACTGTTAGGCTGTCAGCTGATTGATGACATGTGATAAACTGTTAGGCTGTCAGCTGATTGATGACATGTGATAAACTGTTAGGCTGTTAGCTGATTGATGACATATGATAAACTGTTAGACTATGTCACCTGATCGAGGTCATGTGATACGTTGAAAGCAGACTTAATCCACGTGATACAAATATATCGTCTGCAAGATATTCACATTGGTCCGAAAATTTATTAGTTTTCGAATACTGCACGAGAAAACAAACTGAATTCATCTTACTTCAACGAATCATGGTCATTTTTTTCCAGTTTAGCGACTTCATCGTTGGAGTTTTTTTCTTCACACTGCTGGTCTATGTGGCCTTAAAGGTCTACCTCTGGAAAATCAACCGGAAGTTTGCCGCTTGCAAGAGACTATAATGCTTGATCCTAGCACTTAAAAGCAACACCCATCAAACCAAGTCGTACCCCGCTCTCTTTTATAACGCGGTCCATTGCCTCTGTCGTTTCAGATGGAACACAAGCACCCGCGAGTCCACTGGCGGGCTCGCACCTGCAGCAGAGGAGCCTGATGGACGGAGCCAGCGGTGACGGGGCACAACCATTAGAGGAAGCTGCCCAGACCGATCCGCCGGAGAATCCTTTTGCTGAGGAGGTGCCATCTTTTTTTATCTACACCTGCTATTTCGTTCTGACGGTGTACACAGTGTTTATAGCCTACCTAATCTCAATACTTGCTGCATGTTCGGTAGGGAATTGCTGAAACTATACCTAATCTCAATACTTGCTGCATGTTCGGTAGGACATTGCTGAAACTATCGCATTCCCATATACGGCACCAGAAAATAAATTAGATTGATTTTGATTTGTTTACTCTGACATAAGTGCAACACTTTAATTACTTAGACATGCTTCCAATAATGTTTTTTGGCACATCTTGTTAAAATGAAGTGTTAATTTTTGTTGAATTCAGAGTATATAACATAATTATTTAACGCATATTGATTATCATCACCGTGTCAATTTCTATGTACAAGTGGTATAAATAAGTCGACCACTAATCACAAAATGGGTGAAGAGGTTTCAGCTTTTTATCTATTATGTGCGTACATTTATTTCTTTGCCGGTCTCTTTTTTATCCTGATGGCCATTGGTCGGCTGGTTCTTTTTATACTAGAACCTGACCAGGAGTCACGCTTTTCTCAAAGCGTACAAAGAAATCAATCGCCTCCGAAACAAGATTAAGTGAGTGCTTTAAACTAAACCTGCGAATTGTTTTTTTTTTTAAATGTATTTCTAGAATAGTTTTTGTCTGTGTTGCCATGGACCCTTTATTCAAATACACTTACGGATTCTTCTGTTTAATCCTGGCATTTCTGGGTCTGTGCCACTTGATTTTGTGGATCATCAACAACGAACAGTTGAGGCTGGATGATATAGATGGTTGAAATCTCGCGATGGTCAGCCGAAAATCATCCCCTAAATTGTGTTGGAGGAACTGTATGGGACAGAATAGGAAGAGTTAAAAGGGAAAAAAAAAGGGGGGGAGTGCTTGAAAATATAAATTGTAGATTTATGATTTGCATATCTAACGCTGCAATATTTCGAGACTATAGCCCAGTTCAATCGCAACTGATTTCATTGCTATGTAGTAATAATAATGCTTGTATCTAACAATACTAAGATAATATTCATGATAGAGTCCCTTTGGATGTATTGTTTTTTAAATGTATACGGTTTTATGTTCCAATGTCTGTCTTCTCTAATGATTCTCTCCCCTTACATATCCACTTATGTCGTAAAACTCAAGTATAAATGATATTATTGCCCACCAAAAAAAAATTGTTTGTGTTTCTATGTTATTGATCATATAGATTCAGCGTTTACATAACCATGGAACAGATCTAATGCGGTCCCCATTTTCTACGATACAAAAAAAAAAAAAAGAAGTCTTATGCAATTGTATTTATGAATCCTAATTTGAGTACTAATTAAAAACGGTAATATTTTCGAATACTTAAAACAAATTAAGTGACGTCATTTTTAAAGTAGGACAGGATCCTCCATACTGCTCTCGTCTACTAGAGGATTGATTTAAAACTTTATTTTGAAATCGACATCGTAATACGTCTTCGCCAATGAGATTCGAGAGTATGCTAGACTTATGTCGAAAACCCATCGAGAGTATGCTAGACTTATGTCGAAAACCCATCGAATATCTTTCACCCTATTTATCCATACCAGACTTTTTTTTTTTTGCCGTTCCAAACTTCTAGTAGGCTTTTAGGTTGGGTGCGAATGTAAATATCCATTCAAGTGTAAAAGTTTGAGAAACACTGTGTCATTGATCCTTGTATTTTCTTGAGAAAGAAATAGAAATTCATTAATGAACTGCGACTGCCATAATGTCAGGAACTGAGATAAGAAAATAGTAAGACTCTTATCTAATCATAATACAGACGTTACTTCAAAAAAAAAAAAAAAAACGAGATGATTACGTCCTACGCGTCATGCATTTAAACTCCGCCAAGTCACTGGTTTTCCTGGCTAGCTCAGGCAACCCATTCCATGCTCTAATAGCTCTAGGGAAGAAGGAGCATTTGTACAAATTTGTCCTAGCATATGGAACGAGGAATGCGTCCATAAACATAGATAGAATTGTACTTAATGTGGAGACTTATTTAACCCAGACCCTCAATCAATGGCAGCACTGATTTTAAGGGACTAGTTTGAACAAAAATCTCAACCCTCTTTTCTATTGCACCTTTTGACATTGGAAATTAGTTGATAAAATTGAAGAAAAACATTCAGAACAAACCATCCTACCACTTACAACGTGTCAATACACACATTTTGAGGCTACAGACAATCTGCTCAGTTACCTTGAAACACCCACGCACTCATGCAACTACAATATCATGAGTACACACCTTCTGCCCCAGTACCCTTGTTGCACTAATAATACTCCCGTAAACTGTTTATATATGTTAGTGGCTTTACCTATCATGCGCTGAACACTTGCAGTAACAATTGATAGAAGGAAGTTAGTTTCACTTCTTTCTAATACGACAGTTGACATCAAAAGGCACGATCATTATGTAGTCATTTCGTCCTAGATATAGATAGGCCAACTTACCAAGTGCTTCTAGATAGGTCTAATGACTGAGTGCTTCTAGGTAAGCCTACGGACTGAATGCTTCTAGATAGGCATATCAATTAATTTAAACCAAGTAGACAATATAGAAGAGATAGAAGTACAGGAAAATGGAGTCCAAAAACTATTAGCAAGCATCAAGCCGAATAAAGCGTCTGGACCTGATGGTATTCCAGCTAGATTACTCAAGGAACTTAGCAAAGAACTAGCACCTGTGTTCAAAATACTTTTTCAGGCATCTCTTAACCAGGGCAGAGTACCAAGGGACTGGAAAGAAGCTAATGTCACACCTCTATTTAAAAAAGGAGAAAAATCTGACCCAGGAAACTACAGACCAGTATCACTTACCAGCATCACATGTAAAATCCTAGAACACATAATATGTAGCAACATCATAAACCACTTAGATAAACATAATGTCCTTACTCCATACCAACATGGCTTTAGGAAACATAGATCATGTGAAACACAGCTAATAGGACTAATTGATGACTTTTCAAAAGGCTTAGATAATAGTGAACAAATAGATGCTATCTTACTAGACTTTTCCAAAGCTTTTGACAAAGTTCACCACCATAGTTTGCTTAAAAAATTAAAATATTTTGGTATTGATGGTCCATTGCATCAGTGGATTAAAGATTTTCTGATAGGAAGAGAACAAACTGTAATAATAGATGGTTCTAAATCAACACCAATAACAGTAAACTCAGGTGTACCACAAGGAACAGTCTTAGGTCCACTACTATTTCTAATTTACATAAACGATTTACCAAATTGCATTAGTTCAGGAACAAAAGTTAGATTATTTGCAGATGATTGCATAATATATAGGACAATAAAAACAACACAAGACACAGAAATTTTACAAAAAGAATTAGATAAATTACAGAAATGGGAATCAAATTGGAGCATGTCTTTCCACCCAGAAAAATGTCAGTTACTAAGAGTAACAAAAAAACTAAAACAAATTAATTCCACTTATCTTATTCATGGTAAACCAGTAACACAGACTAAAAACGCAAAATACCTAGGTGTTATAATAAATGAAAAACTGTCATGGAATCCCCATATTGATGAAACTATAAAAAAATCAAACAAAACATTAGGGTTTATTAAAAGAAATTTCTATAAATCAAAAAAGGACATAAAACTAAAATGCTATTTAACCTTGGTTAGGCCAATAATAGAATATGCATCCTCTGTTTGGGACCCCTCAACTCAAGAAAACATTAAGAAACTAGAACAGACACAAAATAGAGCAGTACGATTCATAACAAACGAATATTCACATTTCACTAGAGTAACACCTTTAGTAAAATCACTAAATTTAGAAAGCCTCCAGGATAGAAGACTTAAGAGTAAAGTAGCAATTATACACAAAACACTGAACCATAATCTCCAAATACAAAAACAAAACTTAATAAAATACTCAGAAAGACACAAAGATAAAGGCACATTCCTCGTCCCATATGCTAGGACAAATCTGTACAAATGCTCTTTCTTCCCTAGTGCCATTAGAGCATGGAATGGTTTGCCTGAGCTAGCCAGGAAAACCAGTGACTTGGCAGAATTTAAGTCACTGGTAAATATGCATGACTGAATGCATGACGCGTAGGACGTAATCATCTTCTTTTTTGAAGTAACGTCTGTATTATATAAGATAAGATAAGATAAGGCCTACGGACTGAGTGCTTCTAGATAGGCTTACTGATTGAATGCTTCTAGATAGGCCTACTAACTGAATGCTTCTAGATAGGCCTACTGACTGAATGCTTCTAGATAGGCCTACTGACTGAATGCTTCTAGATAGGCCTACGGACTGAGTGCTTCTAGATAGGCCTACTGACTGAATGCTTCTAGATAGGCCTACTAACTGAATGCTTCTAGATAGGCCTACTGACTGAATGCTTCTAGATAGGCCTACGGGCTGAGTGCTTCTAGATAGGCCTACGGACTGAGTGCTTCTAGATAGGCCTACGGACTGAGTGCTTCTAGATAGGCCTACTGACCAAGTGCTTCTAGATAGGCCTACGGACTGAGTGCTTCTAGATAGGCCTACGGACTCAGTGCTTCTAGATAGGCCTACGGACCGAGTGCTTCTAGATAGGCCTACGGACTCAGTGTTATTGCTTGGTCGTTAATTAGTGCCTCCAAACAGCCAGGTCAACTAAAACCATGTAGGCATACATTGGCGTCCGCTGGGGCGGGGGTGCAAGGTCGTACGCGTGCGCTCCCTTGGATTCTGAGTAGTCGAATTCTAGCCAATTTTCTGCACCTTCAAATCCATTAACTTCTTCTAAGTATCCATGGCTTATCTGGAATCGACGCAGACCTTGTACGTGCAAGTAGAGTAGCAAAATTAATGAACTTCTTGAAAGAAGCAACTTAACCAGCAATGCTTCTACTTGAGTAGAGTTACAAGGAGAAGCTGTTATTGTAAAAAAAAAAACTAGAATAAGTTAATCAGGAGTTGATGGGGCCTAAAACGACGCAAGACCTGGAGCGCGAAGAAGACCATCAACTCTCAGAACTGTGTAAGATAAGCGTTCATCGCCAGCTTGTAAATCGCGACGAGAAGCAGTTCTTCAGTACAGCTAGTGAACGTTTCGATAGCCACGGTCAACGTTTGCAGTTTGCTTTTTTGGACTGCTGACCGTACGGATAAACGTTAACCACGTATACAGTAAACAGTTTGTTCCTTGTTTAGTATTTTTTATGAAACAAGCGTTTGCAGTGCTTTTAGCAGGCCTACCACATATGGCAAAAAAAGGGGGGGGGCGCATTATTTCTTTTTTTTTTTTAATAATCTACATAACTAAAAAGTAATAAGAATGTTAAAGTTACGACTAAAGCCATAGGTCACAAGTTCGCAATTTGCACCCCACGGCAAAAAAAAAAATCACGCGGGCGCCACTGGGACTATTCATCTTTTTATGAAATAACATTAAATAAAATTTAACAGAATGGGCCTCATTCACCAATTGTAAATAAACAAATTTAGCCACGTCATAAGATTGATAAAATAATGAAAATTATTCTACCCTACATATTGCGTAATTTGTATAGAACATATAGAGGAAATGTTTGTTTACGTTTGGTGAATGAGGTCCATTCTTTTTAAACAAACTTGAATCTAATGGATGTGGTAAAATATGTAGGTCACAGCTGGGGCTGCGTATCCACGAGAAATACTGCATTTCTAATTATTTTTACACTAGAAGACAAGCCTTATTATTATTATAAAAGAACGAGTATTCTTTCTCTGGCGCAGCCAGGGTCGAGTTTCGTTAAAGGGAAACAAAATTCATTGTAGTCCCTTTATCAGTTTCCACTGAGGAATTTTCTGGTGATGTGGCAGGTCTGCAGCAGTACCGCCCTCTGACAGGCAACGAGAGTGTTCCTGGGAATGCCAAGGGCCTTGAAGGTATCTGTGAGGTCAGTTGTTATTATCCCCTCGGTTGATATGACAATGGGGTATATTGTTGTTTTAGAAAGCTTCCATAGACGCTTAATCTCCAAGCCTAGGTTCCCATATTTTCGTTGTTTTTCTAACTCAGTTTTTCATAAGTTGTGAGATAGTGGTACTGCAATGTCGATAATGGTAGCGACTTTTTCCTTTTTATCGATGAGCAGCAGATCAGGGCGATTAAAATCAACTGTTTTGTCGGTCAAAATAGGTCTATCCCAGTACAGCAGATTTTTGCCTGTAGCCTGGGAGAGGTGTATCATCACAGTTGTTTACACGGAAGAACGATTTGATAATATCTATATTCATTTCTCTCGTCCATTTGATCCTTTTGGCTCCTCTTGTTCTACCGCCAACAGCACCTCTCAATTGTGTGAGGTGCGAGTCAGGGAGATATATATATATATATATAACCGCTTGACATTAATCAATGACTTATTCACTATGTAGCCTATACACTCGTAGAAAGCAAGGAGGCTATGTAAAACCAAGTGATGCTACAGGTACTAAGCATAAACCACAGAACGAAATCAAGATAAGTAACTCATCCTCTTTTTTTCAAATTCAATTCTCAGCTTAGTGTAAAAGCCTGCTCAGGAACGTCCTCAGACGTTCTTAAAATTTGGGGTGAAATCTCTAGTGCTTCCTTTGACTGTTAAGGTGAGGCCTATATTTCACATTTCATTGTCTTGCCTTTGTTATTTCCCCTGTCTGCCTATTTCTATTTATCTTAGTTTTACGGTGAAGACTTAAGCCAACATTCTGTTAACAATTACTCTCTGTTGTTATTGTGAGCGAAAAATGACAAGAACGACTTTCTTCCCCCCCCCTGACATGCTGTCAGAACCACACACCGTTTCCTTGACTTATAATCTTGTGATTTACTTGTTTTCGGAGAAAGTTCGAGAGTAGAACGCGGTATATCCATTTTATGCTTGCTAAGGTGTTTTGTGGCTTAGAGAGTAGCACTAAGTAGTTTGAAAGTTTGCGCTAATTTCATATGGAAAAACGTTAACAGTGGCAAGTAGAATACTGTGTGTAGAGAACTCAAAGCTGGTTGTTCATTTTCTTTCACAATCGTGTTTTTTGTATTTTAGTCAATCCTGTTAAAAGTATAAGATGATAGTCAAATCATTAAAAAAACAAACTGCTCTGAGCTAAAGAGAATTACCTTTTATCACCGGGCATGATAAGAACTTGGTTCAACTTGGCCTTAGGTAAAAATAATTAAGAACACTTTAGATCAAATAAACATTCCATCAACAATATATAGAACAAATTTAAAATTAATGTTATCATAAAGACAGTAAAATTTCCCCAATCAGACCTTGCAATCTATTGGGCAGATGATCAAGTTGATGTTACGGTCAACTGTTTCTTTGGCCAAACTGCCTTTTTTTTACTCAACTAAAGTCAGGTACCCATTAGAGTTGGGCGGACTCAAGGGCATCCTAAAATTCACAAAATTCGAAATCCTTATTTTCACAAAGATTTGAGCCCAGGACCACTCTGTCACTGCTCCCCATATTCTAGAGACTGCTATAAGAATATTCGTAGTGGGTGTAGCCCAGAACCACTCTGTCACTGCTCCCCATATTCTAGAGACTGCTATAAGAATGTAGTGGGTGTAGCCCAGGACCACTGTCACTGCTCCCCTATTCTAGAGACTGCTATAAGAATAGCCCAGAACCACTCTGTCACTGCTCCCCATATTCTAGAGACTGCTATAAGAATGTAGTGGGTGTAGCCCAGGACCACTCTGTCACTGCTCCCCATATTCTAGAGACTGCTATAAGAATATTCGTAGTGGGTGTAAAGGTTTTTATAGACTTCTAAAACAAGGCCTCATCGCCTATAACTGTTTTGGGGCGTCTCAAAAATTCCAAAATTCAAAATTCCAGTCTACAGCGAGATTCAAACCCGTAACCCTGGAAGCCGAGTACTTTACCACTCAGCCACCGTGCACTCTTTCCATACATGAGAAGAAACTAATTTAACTCTTTCTCTCCGTAATTATTTATCACATTCTGGTGGAAACAACGTTGGTATCGTCAGTTAGGAGAGAAAGAGTTAAAAAAGGTATTTTTTTTATATTCTGCTTGTTTGTTTTTTCGTTTCGTCATTTTATCTTCAGCCGACTTATTAGCAATATTTTAATCATGTACCGTATCTCTGTGTGTAGTCAGTAGAGGTTAATGTAGACAAACGACTTTGTACTTTTATGAGTCAGCAATCTGATTAGCCAAATGGAGATACTCCTACTCCTCAATACAGCGAAGAGAAGAAATCTGGTTCGGTTATATTGTAAGATATGACTTACTGTACACAAAATAAAAATCTTATCTTATCTTATACAATACAGACGTTACTTCAAAAAAGAAGATGATTACGTCCTACGCGTCATGCATTTAATCATGCATATTAACCAATGACTTATATTCTGCCAAGTCACTGGTTTTCCTGGCTAGCTCAGGCAATCCATTCCATGCTCTAATAGCGCTAGGGTAGAAGGAGCTTTTGTACAAATTTGTCCTAGCATACAAGATACAATGGAGGGAGCAGGGAAAATGGGTCGACAAATGTGACGATGGAAAGAACGGACCGGTTTTTCTTTTGATATTAAACTAAGAACAGCTGCTAACTGTCGCAGCAGCCCTACGATGTAAATCAAGTGATAGATGATGATGATAAAGTTTCTAAAATATCATTCAGTCGGCCATCATTACAACATGGTTTCTGTGATTTTCATGGACTACTCATTTTAATTTGATAAATCTTTGAATAATTTAAACACAAAATTCAAGGAGTTCTAGACTCCTTGCCCCGGAGATGGAGGAAGAGAATCAAGATAAGTAGACATTGTCGTTGATATCTTCTGCCTCAAATGGAATAAAATCCTGAACCATAACTAACGCATTAAAAAACAAGATTACAAAGAGAGTTTGTGTGATACACAAACTCAGAGGCGGCCCCCGTCGGAGTCGGATCCCTGTCAGATCCGCTTTGATCTCTCAACGGACGGACAGACAGACAGACAGACGGACAGACAGGCCACACAAAACTAATATACATCTTCCGTGCTTTGATCTCTCAACGTTAGCCTTGTAAAGCCGATGTTCAAGGCAATTGCCACACTTGTTTTATGAGTTGATTACTTTACGAGTAAATACTGGTATGTTACTCGTATGTTGGAACAAAAAAAAATGTGAAAACATGTGCAGTATATTAGATTATTAATTGTCTTAAAGTAGGTTTCATTTATATTGCATACTAATTAGGTTTTTTCTCTTTAAATACTGTTTGCATAAAATATTTTTAAAAATTAGATTTTGAGCTTTTAGAAAAAAAAAAAGTAGCCGTTGCATCAGAACTTTGAATGCTCTATATTATCGTGATGTCAGATTTTCATTTTCTCTTCTACTTTCTGAGCACTAAACGGGACGGACGGACAGACGGACAGACAGACAGACAGACAGACAGACAGACAGACGGACAGACAGGCCACACAAAACTAATAGCGTCTTTTCCCCTTTCGGGGGCCGCTAATAAACACAACTTACAACGCACAAAAACAAAGACATATTTTTTATTCTCAAAACAAGGACAAATTCTTACAAATACTACTTCCTCCCTAGTGCCATGGGATGAGTTGCCTGAAACTCAACAAGAAAGAAACAAAGAAAACCAATGGCTTAGTAAAGTTTAAGATAAGATAAGACAAGATAAGATAATCTCTAATTAACAAATATAGGTAGATTAACACAAGAATTCTCGTAGAATGTACTTAGTTTATCTCTTTAAAAAAAATAAGTACCGGTATCTACAATCTAAAAGATAAGTTAAAATCCATTTTCCACCAATAGTCACAAAGAGAGACGAATTTCAAGAAGTATCGATGACATTTATGTGTGGTCAACCCTTGACCTTTACTTGTAGTTCGACGGATGGCAACGATCCTCATTGCAGCTGACGGGGGTCCAGGAACATCGTTGTCAGGTGAAAACAATTCCTGGTTCCAAGACTTGGACCTTTGGTATCATTCCATGATAGCGCGCATTGATCCCTTAAGGATCCAATATGATGTATTTATTTCTTTGACTTTCCCCTCCTCCGATGGGACCTTTTTGTGTAAAGGGTCTACCTGTACCCGCAATAGGTCACTCCCAAACATTGGAGAGTTGATCGAGGGAGGTTAGAAGGGTAGATGTCGTAAACAATAAGGTGAGAGAAAGAGTGGTCGGGGAGAGGCAACTCAGGAAAGGGAGGAAGGGAGAGAGAGAGGGGGGGAGATTAAAAACTATTACTCTGAATTGTAGGCCTATAAGTCAATGGTTCTCAACCTTATAATCTCGGCGACCCCTTTTGACAATCCCCCACTTTGCTGCCCCCCCCCCCCCACCGGCACACATACAGATCAATAAATGAATAGACAAAAACAATCCTTTTTTTTTCGATGGCTTGTCTCTTAGGCGACCCCTGGCAAATCGTCCATCAACCCCCCCCCCCCCATGGGGGTCGCGATTCACAGGTTGAGAGTCCCTGGTATAAGTATTCCTAATTTTTCAAATTACCTCAACACAGGTCAGTTTTCTGTTTAATTGATTGATTATTGATGGAAAAAAAAATTAAACACTTAATCACTTATGAGAAAGAAAACGAATATTAATATTGTAATATTACTTTACGCACCATAATGATAATATTTTGATTGATATTAGTTTCAATAAACACTTGTGTAACAATAAACGAAGGAATATTTACTTGTTAAGAGATTTTATTTTAGGACAGTTGTTTTGTTAAACATGATATATTAAGCTTACAATTCTATATTCCAGGGTTGTTGATGTAAGAGTTTTAAATTAAAGAGAGAGAGAGAGAGAGACAGAGCTCTACAAGTGCACTCTTGATGCAGATTAAGCTGGACTTTTTACCCCCGCATTTCATCATCATCATCGTTCCTTTTGGTTCCTCGTGGAACATAGGGCCGACAAAAACACCCCACTCTCCACTGTCTCTTGTTAGTTTTTGATGGTTTCCCAGCTCTTGCCTCTCGACTTCCTCTAGTATACCTCGTCGCCATGTTCTTTTTGGTCTTCCTCTACGTCATTTTCCCACTCTAAGGCCTGCTTAGTTCTGTTGCTGGTATCTTTTCTAAGGGTGTGACCAACCCATCCCCACTTCCTCTGTAAGATCTGTACCTCTATATTCTTCTGTTCACTCATCTCCCACAGTTTGGTGTTTTCTATTTTGTCGTAGCAGTGTATTTTTAAGATATTTCTCAGGCATCTGCGTTTACAACATAATAATCCTTTTTTTTTAAAATTAATAAATTAAAACAGAATTAATTGATTGCTCTGTCATTTATAAAGCATGAAAACCAATCCCGAGATATCATTATCAGTGTGTAGAATTTTAGTTTATATGAATTTACTCTTTCATCATTCCAAATTTGTATTCATGTCTTTTGATGCAGTTGGCAATAAGGCCAGCTAACACATTCGGATTACCCACACTTTTTACCCCTAACCAATCAACGCACTCAGAGGTGTTAAACTAGATGTTTTCTGTAAGGATGGCAGCCTGGTCCCTTAGGACTGCAGTCACAATAGTCCAGAGGGTGAACAATGCCCGTCATCGTCCTCTGCAGAAGATATAAAGCATAAAGTACATCCGCCCAAGGCTTTAGATGCCCACGATACTATAAAAAAATCGGCATACTCTACAAGTGTTCTGAAGTGTCATTACTGTAGCATTAATTAAGGTCATTTTCATTAAAGGGAAACTCTCATGGTTTTGACAATTTTTGATATAATTTGTGTTTTGATTTACAGATAATGAATATATTATTCTTTTTTTTAATTTGCAAGAATAACTTAGTAATTAATGTTTTTCTGACGTAATTTTTCTGCGCATCCAAAACGGTCAGATTTTCACGGAATTTGTATGTGACGTCACGAACAGATTTACAAATCCTATGCTACTCGTTGTAAATACTGAATAACGGAAAGCCAAACAGTCAAGTTTACATTCTCGTAAAAGAAATATATCTTCGTCTATGCATTTACATCTAAATATTGTAAGAAAAGAAAAAAAAATGCATGTTGAAAGTAGATTTACATGCTTGACTAACCACGGCAGTGTATATTTTCTCGCCTGTCACTTAACACACAACAAACATTATCGCTTGGTTGTCTTGTCATGACCGACTACACGTAGTCTAGACTAGCCTTACACTGACCAGTTTGTTCGAATCAGTCAGACACACAATATATTTACTTCTTGGGATAGGGAGAGGTTTACATGAAAATGTTATTTTTTTCTCGAGTTGGTTATCCTAATGCTTTTACATCTCTCTCTCTATATATAATTATATATAAAACTATAGCATAGCTCTGGACTATACCGTCACTAAGCCTAAGAGCCTGATAGCTACTGTAAGAAAGAAGCGATACGATTGGTTAAATCTAGTTTCCCTTTCAGTATTGTTGATGGAAGTGACGTATGCCTAAGATAAAAACAGAATCTCAAAGAACCCCGTTTTTTAGGAGGCGTGGCGAATTTACTAATTTATTAAATATAAAATTTTCTAAGCATTTAAGTAAAAAATGATATAATGTTTACTATTACAACTTTTTACGCAGAATTTAAATATGTCAATAACTAAAATTTGAAAAACAATTAGAGTTTCCCTTTAAAGTCTTCTAATGATGGATAAGGACCTATAAAAAAAATACAGATCAGTGCATTTACGTATATCTGGCTCTGACTGGAGTGTATATATAATCTTCATTAATGAAGGAACACCTAGTAACCGAACAACAAGTAATACGTCTATTTATGGGTTCAATTAAGACCAGGTGTAGTCTAAATGTTACAACCGGAAGTCAATGGGAGAAGGTTTAGAGTGGCTCAGCAGAGGAAGCAAAGAAGGATTTTACGAATCATGGGAATAGGCTGCATACAAATATGGAGACAGCTTGCTACCCAATACGCCGCAGGAAGTTCTAAGTAAGTTCTTGTTACATAAATACAACACAAACCCATCAGGTGTGAGAAATAATCTTTATTTGTAGGGTGACTTCATAATGAGAGGCATGATCAGAGAATAAATATTACAAGAACAACAAAAAGAAAATAACATTTTTATTTCCTCTAAGATCTTGACATGAAATCAAAATATGGAGAAAAAAAAACAACAAACTATTTTGAGCTAAACAGTCTGCAACTTTAAATTAATATAGAAATTTGTTACCGTAATGATTAGTTTCCCAAAGTGGTGGTAATCCATTGTACAATAACTAGGCAAGGGAATAAACCCATTTTTTTCTAGAAGTTATATATAGCCTAGACTTGGTAGCTCAGTAGGATAGAACATAAAACAAAAATACAGTCACTTGATGCTTTAGGTATATGAACATAAATATATATAATTTTTTTTTCTTTTCAGGGAATGAGCTAAGAGACGAATTAATTGAAGTACGGGCTGGACGACAATAACAGGAAACAAAAAAATTGACCGTGTAGCACGGTGTTACAAAATAATGGCGCAAGGTAGGTGATATGATACGGGTCTTCTGCGTGTAGATCTGAAGACGATCCTAGAGATCACTCAACTATCTCTAAATATTACGTTACTCATCGTTCAGGTCGGTAGTTGCTGCTTTAAGTCTTTCTGTTTAAAATTTGCACGCACGTCTAAAACGCATAAGTATTTTTATTTATTATGTTTTAATAGTAATTAGACGTGATATCGTTTGACTTTTTAACTGTGTGTATGATTTAATTGGTTCAATCTCATGTCTAAGACTAAGAGAGCTAATATCTAGTGCGTTTGAGCAATTGATTTTTTTTTTAAAGTCTTCTCCAAATAGTCAGTAAACACTAACTATAATACTGTTCCAGTTTCCAATTCCAGAACAGCATTCAATATCTTACTATTAAACATTTCCAAACCAACATTAATTCTACTTCTCTTATATGATATATTTATATAATAATGTCCCTTTTAATAATTTTAAATTGAAATCCTTACCGCAATATAGCTTTTAAATTCTAAATATGTATGATTCCACATTCATGTGTACGTATTCATTAAACAACTAGACCTACAACTATTAGCTGCATTATGTCATGTTGTGCAAATGCAAGAAGAAAGTTGCCCTCGCCCGAAAACCGTCCAGAAAGGCAAAAGGAAACAGCCACGCTCCCTGATCAGACCGTAAGTAACCAACAAAGTATCGTGAAGACAGCAGCGCAACGTACGAAGTACAATCCACTTACTGGCTGTATCTCTATGACAATACCTCCAATAAACATCATCTTCACATGCCTTCTGCATTCGTATTTGTAGTAAAATCATATAAAAATAAACATAAATAAATAAATAAAAAGGAAACATGTAATTTTAAATTTAGCAGGGACTAACTTGTATGTATTATAAATTAAACGATTTTTAAAGAACTGGGGTAATGATATGTTGACGGATGTTAGAAACACAGACATCTTATAATAATAATTTATTATGGAACAAGGCATTTATACATTGTCAAATAAAAAAAGATTTTAACAACGATGTGCTGTACGACGTTGGATATAAGTAATGGTGCATTCTTGTGGGACGGATTTGTGGGGTCTAATTGTTGGAGATGGCATCTTGGATATTTTAGTAAGGTTTGAAGATGCCAGAATATGGAATTAGAATAGAAGGCTCTGATATATTGCAGGGCGACAGAAGTGATGGGGTGTGCTGTTTGGACATGGTATAAGGGCATGAATGTGGGTCAGGGAAGGTGGACGATAGGACATGATGCAAGGAAATGCTGCTGCGACATGATATTAGAAACTGACTGTGGGACATGATACATCATATTGGGACAGTCAGTTGGGGATAAACTTGTGGTGCATGATAATTGGGACAGTCAGTTGGGATTAAATTGTGGTGTATGACTTTGGGATAGTCAGTTGGGATAAAGTTTTGGTGCATGATATTAGGACAGTCAGTTGGGGATAAACTTGTGGTGCATGATAATTGGGACAGGTCAGTTGGGATAAACTTGTGGTGATATTGAGACAGTCACTTGGGGTAATGTTGCAATGCATTGATACTGGGACAGCCAGTTTGGATAAAGTTGTGGGACATAAAGTTGTGGGACATAAAGTTGGATCAAAAGATGCTGGGACAAAATTCTGAAAAAAAATGGGGCCAGAAAAATGCAACACGCTAATATGAATTTATCAATGAACATAAATATGGGTACATAAATGTTATATTTATATATATATATAAATTTTAGAAGACGTAATGAGCCTAATAATATAATATGATACAGTGCAAATGAAAGTGCCTTGGGGGGAAATTATAAATATGATTATGCATTGAAATAAACACAAAATCTTCAACTGATGAACCAGCAGACACCTACATATCTCTACATAATAGTAAGGACGTCCATTTGATCACATTCAGAAAGTTTTTTTTTTTTCTCTTAGACCCAAAAAAAAAAAAGGGATCAATCTTGCAAAACAAAGAACTATCTTTTCATTAGCTAACTCAAACAAATTGAAAACATTGTCACATGACTCAACCATACCAAAACGTTTTCCCACACAGTAACAATGCTTCCAAACAACTTAAGTTGTATATAACATAACAACTAGGAAAGTAAAAATGGTAGACATATAGTCTAGAAAATTAGCTTGCTCTCTTGCACAATTCAAATAATAGAAGCATTAATAATAAAA
>JADKLZ010077974.1:7065-28695 GCA_021533235.1 Biomphalaria straminea | reverse complement strand
CCTGCATGGCCATATTAGGATTCTGTTTATCCTGCATGGCCATATTAGGATTCTGTTTATCCTGCCTGGCCATATTAGGATTCTGTTTATCCTACCTGGCCATATTAGGATTCTGTTTATCTTGCCTGGCCATATTAGGACTCGGGTCTCTATGTTTTACTGAAGTCATTTTATCTAAACACAAATCTTACTTGTACAGAATAATCTAAACTTAGTGTTTGGATTTATAACACAAAAGAAGACCGTTTGTTAACAAAAAAAAAATTAAACTTGTTACAATTTCTCATTGATATATTAGCCCAACAATACTTAAAAGTAGTAGCATAATCAAATGTCAAAACTGATGACTAGGCCAATCCTTGGTGGTTGTGCAGCTAAGAAATATAGGAGACGTAGGCCTACAACTACAAATTAAGTAGGTCAACACTTGTGTGAAGTAAAGTGAACACCATCTATCCACTCTATATCCATCCGCGTGCATACTCATCAATCATGAATCTGTCCAGCCATGCAAATATATATTTATTTATCTATATACTTTTATAGGCGTACCATTACCACTGGCGGATCCGGGGGGGGGGGGGAGGGGGGATCCCCCCCCCCCCCACTCGACCGACCCCCCCCCCCCCGAAGGGGGGGACGGACGAATTTTAGTATAGAATTCACACAATTGTATATGAATTTATTACTTATGTTAATAATATATATTAATTATTTTATATTTCTACATATTTTTAGATGATTTCGCCCCCCCCCCCCTAGTATGTTGGTCGATATGGTGGGGTGGGGAGGGGGCGATATGGTGGGGGTGGTGGCATCAATTTCGCCCCCCCCCCCCCATAAGCTTTCGAATGGGGAGGGCGGTCCGATTTCGGGTGGGGGCGGACGAATTTTAGTTTAGAATTCACACATTTGGTATAGGAACTTATTACTTGTGTTAATAATTTTATACTAATTATTTATATTTCGCCCCCCTCCCTCTTTTAGTATGTTGGCCGATATGGTGGGGTCGGGAGGGGGCGATGGCATCAATTCGCCCCCACCCCCATAAGCTTTCGAGTTGGGGGGGGGGGGGCGGTCCAATTTCGGATGGGGAGCGGACAATTTTAGTCTAGAATTCACACAATCGGTATACGAACTTATTACTTGTGTTAATAATTTTATACTAATTATTTATATTTCGCCCCCCCGCCCCCTCTTTTAGTATGTTGGCCGATATGAAGGGGTAGGGAGGGGGCGATCGGATTTTAGTTTAGAATTCACACATTTGGTATACGAACTTATTACTTGTGTAAATAATATATACTAATTATTTACATTTCTACCTATTCTTAGATTATTTCACCCTCCCCCCTCTAGTATGTTGGCCGATATGGTGAGGTGGGGAGGGGGCGATGGATATTTTTATGGATGGATATTATTAGAATATTTTTCAACATTATTCAAAAGGTCCTTTTTTAATAGGATGAATGGTGAGCTTTAGGTCAGGAGAATGCGTTTCTTCGGTGGAGAATGCAAGAAAACGTTTTTTGGCGTCGAGGCTTCGCCCCGAACCCCATTGGTAAATAATGAGCTGTAGATGTCAGGAGAATGCGTTACTGTATGCAAGAAAACGCTTTTGGCGTCGGGGCTTCGCCCCGAAATCTACTGATGATTAATGAACTGTATATGTCAGGATAATGCGTTTCTGCAGTGACGAATGCAAGAAAACGCTTTTGGCTGATGAATAATGAGCTTTAAATGTCAGGAGAACGCGTTTCTACGGTTAAAAATGCAAGAAAAGGCTTCTAGCGGCGGGGCTTTGCCCCGAATCCCACTGGCGAAGCTTACAGCCCTCCCTCTCAGACCCCCAGCTTGCCTCAGGACTGTTTTTTTTCCACGAAGGTTAAAAAGCACTGCTTTTTTATTATCGTGTATATAAATATATATATATATGCTGTACGCATGGTAATGCATAGGGTTAGGGTTAGGGTTTGGAAAAAAATCGCCCCCCCCCCCACTCCAAAGTGCTGGATCCGCTAGTGACCATTACGTATATCTATTTCACTGTTTTTATAGGCCTAACTTTATGTGTGTGTGCATATTCCATCAGATACTGTGATGACGTACACTTGAAACATCGTAACGACACTTGGTCATCGCCAGGTCAGCAAGAGGCTGACTAATAAGGGGCCCTGTCAGGTGGACTGAACAAAACGACATCAAAATGAATTTATGATTCCTCGAACCATGACTCTGTAATAAAAACACTCGTCCACAACCCCATTCACGGCAGTAAATACATTCTCGGTGTTGGTCAACTTCCCAAAGCCGACAACGCCAACATTGTTCAAGTTTCTAAATCATGATCGGTCGAAATCGTTAGACATACCAATACCTACCAATCCTGGCTAATGTTGAGACCTATATAATTCTTGTTGAAGATTAACACTGACCCTGATTAGCGCCTGCTGTTTGAAGTTTAAAATAACCAGCACATTGGACTGTAGTCAAGGAAAATGGCTTGAAATCTATTCTCCATAATAAAGTGTTTTCGCTAGAACACGACTCACGCCATTTCCACACCGGCCCAGGTATGGTTTTAGTGTCGATCGACAACACAGTGGACTACGTAGGGGACCAGTTCGAGTACTTGCGATGTTTTTTGAGCTTCTATATGCTGATCTATTTGACAATCATCACCGCTACCTTCCCTCTGGCGCTGGCATACATTGTATTTTGAAAGGCTCCTTAGACTCAGCGAGCCTTGGGAATAAACGTGTCTTCTGGTAGATAGAGGTGATTATCGAGAACTGTCATCGGTTACTTTAATAAACAGCTAGCTGCGAATTTCTGTTTATCAATCAGTTATTACCATCACATTAATTGGACCAAAGTTAGAGACAATCCTATCATTTGTTTTAACGATAACCTGGATTCTGAACACGAAGTTCGTATCTCGTAATTCTTAAGATAAAAGATACTGATACATGGATACAATGAAACAGAATTGTCTACGCATATTTTATAAAAAATAATCGACCATATTCTTGGTACTGTTCACTGGAATTGGCTTCACACGTAATAAAGAATCACTGGTATGAAACATTTTGAGGAAACCAATAACCAATTTAAAAAGTAAACGAATATCAGTACAGTGTGAAGTCCCAGCCTCTAGAAAACAGAAGCTTTATCTAAGGCTCCACCTCATGTAAAACTAACATCTATCTATTTATAAAGAACAACCCAAATCGAACAGCAAACTGTAAGGAGAATAGACTCTCTGCGACCAAGTTAACTGTTAGGACTCTATTGCCTAACTATATTTTATCATCCAGAATGTCTGAAATATGAATCATGTATTTATCAGCGTCTTGATCAATGAACAATTAATTTTGAGTCTATCCAAATACATAACAACGCTAAGGATTATCAACTATTACTATGTAACATCGCACAGCGGGGCAACTCAATTTGAGGACAATTCCGTCTGAGATCATCTCGCGTAGGATTGTTTCTGCGATTTTGTAACCAGAGATAGGGTTTGTCAACAGACAATAATGATGCCACACGAAGAGATCTATCCAACTGATTTAATAGCATATGGTCTGATCATATTAGCCATATACTTTTTATTCTTCAAAAGGAATTATGGAAGATCGTGCTGCCAATGTTGTACCAGGTGTTATCGAGGCTACAGGCGCTGCAACTCGTGCCCTTACAGTTAAGTATTATTTGAAGAGTTGTAGCCCTTTGCATGATGTTTTTCGAAAGATAGCGGTATAATTTTGACTAGAGCACAAGAAATCACCGACAGGCTATTTTCCCTGTTTTTCCAGAAAAAGTCTAGTTTACATACAGATCACTATCCAACAAAGGACTTAGTGAAACAACGTAACTTACTGGGTATAGTGACTATTTAAACTAGTTACAACGTAATCACGAGTTCAAATACCTGGACATAAATGTTTCATCATTTGAATACACAAGCTGCTTCTAAGCTAGAATAGTATCGACCAAATCATTGCAATTCACTCGTCCAGATAGAATAAACACTCTGCTGTACAAACGGCACTCACGGGTGTAATAATTGGTCAGTTCCTTGCAAAAGGCTAACCTTGTGTGATACACATTCTATTTAGCGTTCGAGCACAGACGATTGGTCAGTTTTTTCAAAAGTGATACGCCATATGACTCGTGCATGTGACTTCAGAATAAGGAATATTCCAGGGACACAATTTCACAGTTGTCATGCTTTGCGAAGATAACATGCTTGGATCCCCTAGTCTTGTAGATTGCGTCATCACGTTTGTAATCCTAGTCTCCTTCTACGTTTTCACGAACTTTATCAGAGAAGATCAATAAAACATTTATTATTGAACTGCAGAACAAACACATAACTGCATTTAGTTAGAGACGAAATAACCAAAAAAGGAAAACACGCCTTCGTAGCCTCACAAACGCTTTAAAAGGACAAAGAAGGATCTGATGACGTCATTTACGCATACTCTCCAATCCAAAGAAGGAACTCGTATAAAATCGTCAAATGCATTTCTACTCTTCTTTCTAATCATGTTGATTTTAAATTTGGCAACGATTTGGCGTTATTTACTATGTGGTGGATCAAATGTCAGATTCACTGAGACTAAATAAAACGGGAGTGTCACTATCGAAAACAGGCTAAAATCACCAGCTACGATAAATGGCCCTTTCTGCGAAAAGAAATTACCAATACAATTGATGCAAGTTAATACTTGTTGATACCCCAAAGTCACAGGCGTCATGGTCTAATATGGTGGTTTACTTGTACCTAAGTGATTTCTTAGTTGGCATTGTGGCTTTTATATTTCTGGTCTACATTTCCACGTTGGTGTACAATTGCTACAAGGCCACACAAAAGCCCAACAAGTACCGGTAGCGGAGGTGAGACTATGTTTCTTGGTAGATAAATCAGTCACTTTAACTTTCTTAGACTTGCCAAATCGCAATCAATCGTAAATATAATGATGATATGGAGTCGCGATTTGTGACATATTTGAGTTGTTACAAAGGAAGTTGTTGTCGCTTCATTGTCAAATTTCGACAGCCATAGTACGTCCCAGCAACAATTTGTGACATCCCCATTACTGGTATGCCAGAGCACCAATATGTGATGATCTCGTCACGCCGTGACATTAATTTGTGTGTACCTTTTTGAGTCATCGAACTACAGGTTTTGATACCAGCGAACCGCAACTTGAGTGCATCGTACTAACACGCAAATGACAAGCTACACAATGTCAGCTGATTGATGACATGTGATAAACTGTTAGGCTGTCAGCTGATTGATGACATGTGATAAACTGTTAGGCTGTCAGCTGATTGATGACATGTGATAAACTGTTAGGCTGT
The DNA here is from genome assembly GCA_021533235.1 of Biomphalaria straminea. Taxonomy (NCBI): domain Eukaryota; kingdom Metazoa; phylum Mollusca; class Gastropoda; family Planorbidae; genus Biomphalaria; species Biomphalaria straminea. The sequence goes on along the minus strand of JADKLZ010077974.1, from coordinate 23,325 downwards.
TAGCTGATTGATGACATATGATAAACTGTTAGACTATGTCACCTGATCGAGGTCATGTGATACGTTGAAAGCAGACTTAATCCACGTGATACAAATATATCGTCTGCAAGATATTCACATTGGTCCGAAAATTTATTAGTTTTCGAATACTGCACGAGAAAACAAACTGAATTCATCTTACTTCAACGAATCATGGTCATTTTTTTCCAGTTTAGCGACTTCATCGTTGGAGTTTTTTTCTTCACACTGCTGGTCTATGTGGCCTTAAAGGTCTACCTCTGGAAAATCAACCGGAAGTTTGCCGCTTGCAAGAGACTATAATGCTTGATCCTAGCACTTAAAAGCAACACCCATCAAACCAAGTCGTACCCCGCTCTCTTTTATAACGCGGTCCATTGCCTCTGTCGTTTCAGATGGAACACAAGCACCCGCGAGTCCACTGGCGGGCTCGCACCTGCAGCAGAGGAGCCTGATGGACGGAGCCAGCGGTGACGGGGCACAACCATTAGAGGAAGCTGCCCAGACCGATCCGCCGGAGAATCCTTTTGCTGAGGAGGTGCCATCTTTTTTTATCTACACCTGCTATTTCGTTCTGACGGTGTACACAGTGTTTATAGCCTACCTAATCTCAATACTTGCTGCATGTTCGGTAGGGAATTGCTGAAACTATACCTAATCTCAATACTTGCTGCATGTTCGGTAGGACATTGCTGAAACTATCGCATTCCCATATACGGCACCAGAAAATAAATTAGATTGATTTTGATTTGTTTACTCTGACATAAGTGCAACACTTTAATTACTTAGACATGCTTCCAATAATGTTTTTTGGCACATCTTGTTAAAATGAAGTGTTAATTTTTGTTGAATTCAGAGTATATAACATAATTATTTAACGCATATTGATTATCATCACCGTGTCAATTTCTATGTACAAGTGGTATAAATAAGTCGACCACTAATCACAAAATGGGTGAAGAGGTTTCAGCTTTTTATCTATTATGTGCGTACATTTATTTCTTTGCCGGTCTCTTTTTTATCCTGATGGCCATTGGTCGGCTGGTTCTTTTTATACTAGAACCTGACCAGGAGTCACGCTTTTCTCAAAGCGTACAAAGAAATCAATCGCCTCCGAAACAAGATTAAGTGAGTGCTTTAAACTAAACCTGCGAATTGTTTTTTTTTTTAAATGTATTTCTAGAATAGTTTTTGTCTGTGTTGCCATGGACCCTTTATTCAAATACACTTACGGATTCTTCTGTTTAATCCTGGCATTTCTGGGTCTGTGCCACTTGATTTTGTGGATCATCAACAACGAACAGTTGAGGCTGGATGATATAGATGGTTGAAATCTCGCGATGGTCAGCCGAAAATCATCCCCTAAATTGTGTTGGAGGAACTGTATGGGACAGAATAGGAAGAGTTAAAAGGGAAAAAAAAAGGGGGGGAGTGCTTGAAAATATAAATTGTAGATTTATGATTTGCATATCTAACGCTGCAATATTTCGAGACTATAGCCCAGTTCAATCGCAACTGATTTCATTGCTATGTAGTAATAATAATGCTTGTATCTAACAATACTAAGATAATATTCATGATAGAGTCCCTTTGGATGTATTGTTTTTTAAATGTATACGGTTTTATGTTCCAATGTCTGTCTTCTCTAATGATTCTCTCCCCTTACATATCCACTTATGTCGTAAAACTCAAGTATAAATGATATTATTGCCCACCAAAAAAAAATTGTTTGTGTTTCTATGTTATTGATCATATAGATTCAGCGTTTACATAACCATGGAACAGATCTAATGCGGTCCCCATTTTCTACGATACAAAAAAAAAAAAAAGAAGTCTTATGCAATTGTATTTATGAATCCTAATTTGAGTACTAATTAAAAACGGTAATATTTTCGAATACTTAAAACAAATTAAGTGACGTCATTTTTAAAGTAGGACAGGATCCTCCATACTGCTCTCGTCTACTAGAGGATTGATTTAAAACTTTATTTTGAAATCGACATCGTAATACGTCTTCGCCAATGAGATTCGAGAGTATGCTAGACTTATGTCGAAAACCCATCGAGAGTATGCTAGACTTATGTCGAAAACCCATCGAATATCTTTCACCCTATTTATCCATACCAGACTTTTTTTTTTTTGCCGTTCCAAACTTCTAGTAGGCTTTTAGGTTGGGTGCGAATGTAAATATCCATTCAAGTGTAAAAGTTTGAGAAACACTGTGTCATTGATCCTTGTATTTTCTTGAGAAAGAAATAGAAATTCATTAATGAACTGCGACTGCCATAATGTCAGGAACTGAGATAAGAAAATAGTAAGACTCTTATCTAATCATAATACAGACGTTACTTCAAAAAAAAAAAAAAAAACGAGATGATTACGTCCTACGCGTCATGCATTTAAACTCCGCCAAGTCACTGGTTTTCCTGGCTAGCTCAGGCAACCCATTCCATGCTCTAATAGCTCTAGGGAAGAAGGAGCATTTGTACAAATTTGTCCTAGCATATGGAACGAGGAATGCGTCCATAAACATAGATAGAATTGTACTTAATGTGGAGACTTATTTAACCCAGACCCTCAATCAATGGCAGCACTGATTTTAAGGGACTAGTTTGAACAAAAATCTCAACCCTCTTTTCTATTGCACCTTTTGACATTGGAAATTAGTTGATAAAATTGAAGAAAAACATTCAGAACAAACCATCCTACCACTTACAACGTGTCAATACACACATTTTGAGGCTACAGACAATCTGCTCAGTTACCTTGAAACACCCACGCACTCATGCAACTACAATATCATGAGTACACACCTTCTGCCCCAGTACCCTTGTTGCACTAATAATACTCCCGTAAACTGTTTATATATGTTAGTGGCTTTACCTATCATGCGCTGAACACTTGCAGTAACAATTGATAGAAGGAAGTTAGTTTCACTTCTTTCTAATACGACAGTTGACATCAAAAGGCACGATCATTATGTAGTCATTTCGTCCTAGATATAGATAGGCCAACTTACCAAGTGCTTCTAGATAGGTCTAATGACTGAGTGCTTCTAGGTAAGCCTACGGACTGAATGCTTCTAGATAGGCATATCAATTAATTTAAACCAAGTAGACAATATAGAAGAGATAGAAGTACAGGAAAATGGAGTCCAAAAACTATTAGCAAGCATCAAGCCGAATAAAGCGTCTGGACCTGATGGTATTCCAGCTAGATTACTCAAGGAACTTAGCAAAGAACTAGCACCTGTGTTCAAAATACTTTTTCAGGCATCTCTTAACCAGGGCAGAGTACCAAGGGACTGGAAAGAAGCTAATGTCACACCTCTATTTAAAAAAGGAGAAAAATCTGACCCAGGAAACTACAGACCAGTATCACTTACCAGCATCACATGTAAAATCCTAGAACACATAATATGTAGCAACATCATAAACCACTTAGATAAACATAATGTCCTTACTCCATACCAACATGGCTTTAGGAAACATAGATCATGTGAAACACAGCTAATAGGACTAATTGATGACTTTTCAAAAGGCTTAGATAATAGTGAACAAATAGATGCTATCTTACTAGACTTTTCCAAAGCTTTTGACAAAGTTCACCACCATAGTTTGCTTAAAAAATTAAAATATTTTGGTATTGATGGTCCATTGCATCAGTGGATTAAAGATTTTCTGATAGGAAGAGAACAAACTGTAATAATAGATGGTTCTAAATCAACACCAATAACAGTAAACTCAGGTGTACCACAAGGAACAGTCTTAGGTCCACTACTATTTCTAATTTACATAAACGATTTACCAAATTGCATTAGTTCAGGAACAAAAGTTAGATTATTTGCAGATGATTGCATAATATATAGGACAATAAAAACAACACAAGACACAGAAATTTTACAAAAAGAATTAGATAAATTACAGAAATGGGAATCAAATTGGAGCATGTCTTTCCACCCAGAAAAATGTCAGTTACTAAGAGTAACAAAAAAACTAAAACAAATTAATTCCACTTATCTTATTCATGGTAAACCAGTAACACAGACTAAAAACGCAAAATACCTAGGTGTTATAATAAATGAAAAACTGTCATGGAATCCCCATATTGATGAAACTATAAAAAAATCAAACAAAACATTAGGGTTTATTAAAAGAAATTTCTATAAATCAAAAAAGGACATAAAACTAAAATGCTATTTAACCTTGGTTAGGCCAATAATAGAATATGCATCCTCTGTTTGGGACCCCTCAACTCAAGAAAACATTAAGAAACTAGAACAGACACAAAATAGAGCAGTACGATTCATAACAAACGAATATTCACATTTCACTAGAGTAACACCTTTAGTAAAATCACTAAATTTAGAAAGCCTCCAGGATAGAAGACTTAAGAGTAAAGTAGCAATTATACACAAAACACTGAACCATAATCTCCAAATACAAAAACAAAACTTAATAAAATACTCAGAAAGACACAAAGATAAAGGCACATTCCTCGTCCCATATGCTAGGACAAATCTGTACAAATGCTCTTTCTTCCCTAGTGCCATTAGAGCATGGAATGGTTTGCCTGAGCTAGCCAGGAAAACCAGTGACTTGGCAGAATTTAAGTCACTGGTAAATATGCATGACTGAATGCATGACGCGTAGGACGTAATCATCTTCTTTTTTGAAGTAACGTCTGTATTATATAAGATAAGATAAGATAAGGCCTACGGACTGAGTGCTTCTAGATAGGCTTACTGATTGAATGCTTCTAGATAGGCCTACTAACTGAATGCTTCTAGATAGGCCTACTGACTGAATGCTTCTAGATAGGCCTACTGACTGAATGCTTCTAGATAGGCCTACGGACTGAGTGCTTCTAGATAGGCCTACTGACTGAATGCTTCTAGATAGGCCTACTAACTGAATGCTTCTAGATAGGCCTACTGACTGAATGCTTCTAGATAGGCCTACGGGCTGAGTGCTTCTAGATAGGCCTACGGACTGAGTGCTTCTAGATAGGCCTACGGACTGAGTGCTTCTAGATAGGCCTACTGACCAAGTGCTTCTAGATAGGCCTACGGACTGAGTGCTTCTAGATAGGCCTACGGACTCAGTGCTTCTAGATAGGCCTACGGACCGAGTGCTTCTAGATAGGCCTACGGACTCAGTGTTATTGCTTGGTCGTTAATTAGTGCCTCCAAACAGCCAGGTCAACTAAAACCATGTAGGCATACATTGGCGTCCGCTGGGGCGGGGGTGCAAGGTCGTACGCGTGCGCTCCCTTGGATTCTGAGTAGTCGAATTCTAGCCAATTTTCTGCACCTTCAAATCCATTAACTTCTTCTAAGTATCCATGGCTTATCTGGAATCGACGCAGACCTTGTACGTGCAAGTAGAGTAGCAAAATTAATGAACTTCTTGAAAGAAGCAACTTAACCAGCAATGCTTCTACTTGAGTAGAGTTACAAGGAGAAGCTGTTATTGTAAAAAAAAAAACTAGAATAAGTTAATCAGGAGTTGATGGGGCCTAAAACGACGCAAGACCTGGAGCGCGAAGAAGACCATCAACTCTCAGAACTGTGTAAGATAAGCGTTCATCGCCAGCTTGTAAATCGCGACGAGAAGCAGTTCTTCAGTACAGCTAGTGAACGTTTCGATAGCCACGGTCAACGTTTGCAGTTTGCTTTTTTGGACTGCTGACCGTACGGATAAACGTTAACCACGTATACAGTAAACAGTTTGTTCCTTGTTTAGTATTTTTTATGAAACAAGCGTTTGCAGTGCTTTTAGCAGGCCTACCACATATGGCAAAAAAAGGGGGGGGGCGCATTATTTCTTTTTTTTTTTTAATAATCTACATAACTAAAAAGTAATAAGAATGTTAAAGTTACGACTAAAGCCATAGGTCACAAGTTCGCAATTTGCACCCCACGGCAAAAAAAAAAATCACGCGGGCGCCACTGGGACTATTCATCTTTTTATGAAATAACATTAAATAAAATTTAACAGAATGGGCCTCATTCACCAATTGTAAATAAACAAATTTAGCCACGTCATAAGATTGATAAAATAATGAAAATTATTCTACCCTACATATTGCGTAATTTGTATAGAACATATAGAGGAAATGTTTGTTTACGTTTGGTGAATGAGGTCCATTCTTTTTAAACAAACTTGAATCTAATGGATGTGGTAAAATATGTAGGTCACAGCTGGGGCTGCGTATCCACGAGAAATACTGCATTTCTAATTATTTTTACACTAGAAGACAAGCCTTATTATTATTATAAAAGAACGAGTATTCTTTCTCTGGCGCAGCCAGGGTCGAGTTTCGTTAAAGGGAAACAAAATTCATTGTAGTCCCTTTATCAGTTTCCACTGAGGAATTTTCTGGTGATGTGGCAGGTCTGCAGCAGTACCGCCCTCTGACAGGCAACGAGAGTGTTCCTGGGAATGCCAAGGGCCTTGAAGGTATCTGTGAGGTCAGTTGTTATTATCCCCTCGGTTGATATGACAATGGGGTATATTGTTGTTTTAGAAAGCTTCCATAGACGCTTAATCTCCAAGCCTAGGTTCCCATATTTTCGTTGTTTTTCTAACTCAGTTTTTCATAAGTTGTGAGATAGTGGTACTGCAATGTCGATAATGGTAGCGACTTTTTCCTTTTTATCGATGAGCAGCAGATCAGGGCGATTAAAATCAACTGTTTTGTCGGTCAAAATAGGTCTATCCCAGTACAGCAGATTTTTGCCTGTAGCCTGGGAGAGGTGTATCATCACAGTTGTTTACACGGAAGAACGATTTGATAATATCTATATTCATTTCTCTCGTCCATTTGATCCTTTTGGCTCCTCTTGTTCTACCGCCAACAGCACCTCTCAATTGTGTGAGGTGCGAGTCAGGGAGATATATATATATATATATAACCGCTTGACATTAATCAATGACTTATTCACTATGTAGCCTATACACTCGTAGAAAGCAAGGAGGCTATGTAAAACCAAGTGATGCTACAGGTACTAAGCATAAACCACAGAACGAAATCAAGATAAGTAACTCATCCTCTTTTTTTCAAATTCAATTCTCAGCTTAGTGTAAAAGCCTGCTCAGGAACGTCCTCAGACGTTCTTAAAATTTGGGGTGAAATCTCTAGTGCTTCCTTTGACTGTTAAGGTGAGGCCTATATTTCACATTTCATTGTCTTGCCTTTGTTATTTCCCCTGTCTGCCTATTTCTATTTATCTTAGTTTTACGGTGAAGACTTAAGCCAACATTCTGTTAACAATTACTCTCTGTTGTTATTGTGAGCGAAAAATGACAAGAACGACTTTCTTCCCCCCCCTGACATGCTGTCAGAACCACACACCGTTTCCTTGACTTATAATCTTGTGATTTACTTGTTTTCGGAGAAAGTTCGAGAGTAGAACGCGGTATATCCATTTTATGCTTGCTAAGGTGTTTTGTGGCTTAGAGAGTAGCACTAAGTAGTTTGAAAGTTTGCGCTAATTTCATATGGAAAAACGTTAACAGTGGCAAGTAGAATACTGTGTGTAGAGAACTCAAAGCTGGTTGTTCATTTTCTTTCACAATCGTGTTTTTTGTATTTTAGTCAATCCTGTTAAAAGTATAAGATGATAGTCAAATCATTAAAAAAACAAACTGCTCTGAGCTAAAGAGAATTACCTTTTATCACCGGGCATGATAAGAACTTGGTTCAACTTGGCCTTAGGTAAAAATAATTAAGAACACTTTAGATCAAATAAACATTCCATCAACAATATATAGAACAAATTTAAAATTAATGTTATCATAAAGACAGTAAAATTTCCCCAATCAGACCTTGCAATCTATTGGGCAGATGATCAAGTTGATGTTACGGTCAACTGTTTCTTTGGCCAAACTGCCTTTTTTTTACTCAACTAAAGTCAGGTACCCATTAGAGTTGGGCGGACTCAAGGGCATCCTAAAATTCACAAAATTCGAAATCCTTATTTTCACAAAGATTTGAGCCCAGGACCACTCTGTCACTGCTCCCCATATTCTAGAGACTGCTATAAGAATATTCGTAGTGGGTGTAGCCCAGAACCACTCTGTCACTGCTCCCCATATTCTAGAGACTGCTATAAGAATGTAGTGGGTGTAGCCCAGGACCACTGTCACTGCTCCCCTATTCTAGAGACTGCTATAAGAATAGCCCAGAACCACTCTGTCACTGCTCCCCATATTCTAGAGACTGCTATAAGAATGTAGTGGGTGTAGCCCAGGACCACTCTGTCACTGCTCCCCATATTCTAGAGACTGCTATAAGAATATTCGTAGTGGGTGTAAAGGTTTTTATAGACTTCTAAAACAAGGCCTCATCGCCTATAACTGTTTTGGGGCGTCTCAAAAATTCCAAAATTCAAAATTCCAGTCTACAGCGAGATTCAAACCCGTAACCCTGGAAGCCGAGTACTTTACCACTCAGCCACCGTGCACTCTTTCCATACATGAGAAGAAACTAATTTAACTCTTTCTCTCCGTAATTATTTATCACATTCTGGTGGAAACAACGTTGGTATCGTCAGTTAGGAGAGAAAGAGTTAAAAAAGGTATTTTTTTTATATTCTGCTTGTTTGTTTTTTCGTTTCGTCATTTTATCTTCAGCCGACTTATTAGCAATATTTTAATCATGTACCGTATCTCTGTGTGTAGTCAGTAGAGGTTAATGTAGACAAACGACTTTGTACTTTTATGAGTCAGCAATCTGATTAGCCAAATGGAGATACTCCTACTCCTCAATACAGCGAAGAGAAGAAATCTGGTTCGGTTATATTGTAAGATATGACTTACTGTACACAAAATAAAAATCTTATCTTATCTTATACAATACAGACGTTACTTCAAAAAAGAAGATGATTACGTCCTACGCGTCATGCATTTAATCATGCATATTAACCAATGACTTATATTCTGCCAAGTCACTGGTTTTCCTGGCTAGCTCAGGCAATCCATTCCATGCTCTAATAGCGCTAGGGTAGAAGGAGCTTTTGTACAAATTTGTCCTAGCATACAAGATACAATGGAGGGAGCAGGGAAAATGGGTCGACAAATGTGACGATGGAAAGAACGGACCGGTTTTTCTTTTGATATTAAACTAAGAACAGCTGCTAACTGTCGCAGCAGCCCTACGATGTAAATCAAGTGATAGATGATGATGATAAAGTTTCTAAAATATCATTCAGTCGGCCATCATTACAACATGGTTTCTGTGATTTTCATGGACTACTCATTTTAATTTGATAAATCTTTGAATAATTTAAACACAAAATTCAAGGAGTTCTAGACTCCTTGCCCCGGAGATGGAGGAAGAGAATCAAGATAAGTAGACATTGTCGTTGATATCTTCTGCCTCAAATGGAATAAAATCCTGAACCATAACTAACGCATTAAAAAACAAGATTACAAAGAGAGTTTGTGTGATACACAAACTCAGAGGCGGCCCCCGTCGGAGTCGGATCCCTGTCAGATCCGCTTTGATCTCTCAACGGACGGACAGACAGACAGACAGACGGACAGACAGGCCACACAAAACTAATATACATCTTCCGTGCTTTGATCTCTCAACGTTAGCCTTGTAAAGCCGATGTTCAAGGCAATTGCCACACTTGTTTTATGAGTTGATTACTTTACGAGTAAATACTGGTATGTTACTCGTATGTTGGAACAAAAAAAAATGTGAAAACATGTGCAGTATATTAGATTATTAATTGTCTTAAAGTAGGTTTCATTTATATTGCATACTAATTAGGTTTTTTCTCTTTAAATACTGTTTGCATAAAATATTTTTAAAAATTAGATTTTGAGCTTTTAGAAAAAAAAAAAGTAGCCGTTGCATCAGAACTTTGAATGCTCTATATTATCGTGATGTCAGATTTTCATTTTCTCTTCTACTTTCTGAGCACTAAACGGGACGGACGGACAGACGGACAGACAGACAGACAGACAGACAGACAGACAGACGGACAGACAGGCCACACAAAACTAATAGCGTCTTTTCCCCTTTCGGGGGCCGCTAATAAACACAACTTACAACGCACAAAAACAAAGACATATTTTTTATTCTCAAAACAAGGACAAATTCTTACAAATACTACTTCCTCCCTAGTGCCATGGGATGAGTTGCCTGAAACTCAACAAGAAAGAAACAAAGAAAACCAATGGCTTAGTAAAGTTTAAGATAAGATAAGACAAGATAAGATAATCTCTAATTAACAAATATAGGTAGATTAACACAAGAATTCTCGTAGAATGTACTTAGTTTATCTCTTTAAAAAAAATAAGTACCGGTATCTACAATCTAAAAGATAAGTTAAAATCCATTTTCCACCAATAGTCACAAAGAGAGACGAATTTCAAGAAGTATCGATGACATTTATGTGTGGTCAACCCTTGACCTTTACTTGTAGTTCGACGGATGGCAACGATCCTCATTGCAGCTGACGGGGGTCCAGGAACATCGTTGTCAGGTGAAAACAATTCCTGGTTCCAAGACTTGGACCTTTGGTATCATTCCATGATAGCGCGCATTGATCCCTTAAGGATCCAATATGATGTATTTATTTCTTTGACTTTCCCCTCCTCCGATGGGACCTTTTTGTGTAAAGGGTCTACCTGTACCCGCAATAGGTCACTCCCAAACATTGGAGAGTTGATCGAGGGAGGTTAGAAGGGTAGATGTCGTAAACAATAAGGTGAGAGAAAGAGTGGTCGGGGAGAGGCAACTCAGGAAAGGGAGGAAGGGAGAGAGAGAGGGGGGGAGATTAAAAACTATTACTCTGAATTGTAGGCCTATAAGTCAATGGTTCTCAACCTTATAATCTCGGCGACCCCTTTTGACAATCCCCCACTTTGCTGCCCCCCCCCCCCCACCGGCACACATACAGATCAATAAATGAATAGACAAAAACAATCCTTTTTTTTTCGATGGCTTGTCTCTTAGGCGACCCCTGGCAAATCGTCCATCAACCCCCCCCCCCCATGGGGGTCGCGATTCACAGGTTGAGAGTCCCTGGTATAAGTATTCCTAATTTTTCAAATTACCTCAACACAGGTCAGTTTTCTGTTTAATTGATTGATTATTGATGGAAAAAAAAATTAAACACTTAATCACTTATGAGAAAGAAAACGAATATTAATATTGTAATATTACTTTACGCACCATAATGATAATATTTTGATTGATATTAGTTTCAATAAACACTTGTGTAACAATAAACGAAGGAATATTTACTTGTTAAGAGATTTTATTTTAGGACAGTTGTTTTGTTAAACATGATATATTAAGCTTACAATTCTATATTCCAGGGTTGTTGATGTAAGAGTTTTAAATTAAAGAGAGAGAGAGAGAGAGACAGAGCTCTACAAGTGCACTCTTGATGCAGATTAAGCTGGACTTTTTACCCCCGCATTTCATCATCATCATCGTTCCTTTTGGTTCCTCGTGGAACATAGGGCCGACAAAAACACCCCACTCTCCACTGTCTCTTGTTAGTTTTTGATGGTTTCCCAGCTCTTGCCTCTCGACTTCCTCTAGTATACCTCGTCGCCATGTTCTTTTTGGTCTTCCTCTACGTCATTTTCCCACTCTAAGGCCTGCTTAGTTCTGTTGCTGGTATCTTTTCTAAGGGTGTGACCAACCCATCCCCACTTCCTCTGTAAGATCTGTACCTCTATATTCTTCTGTTCACTCATCTCCCACAGTTTGGTGTTTTCTATTTTGTCGTAGCAGTGTATTTTTAAGATATTTCTCAGGCATCTGCGTTTACAACATAATAATCCTTTTTTTTTAAAATTAATAAATTAAAACAGAATTAATTGATTGCTCTGTCATTTATAAAGCATGAAAACCAATCCCGAGATATCATTATCAGTGTGTAGAATTTTAGTTTATATGAATTTACTCTTTCATCATTCCAAATTTGTATTCATGTCTTTTGATGCAGTTGGCAATAAGGCCAGCTAACACATTCGGATTACCCACACTTTTTACCCCTAACCAATCAACGCACTCAGAGGTGTTAAACTAGATGTTTTCTGTAAGGATGGCAGCCTGGTCCCTTAGGACTGCAGTCACAATAGTCCAGAGGGTGAACAATGCCCGTCATCGTCCTCTGCAGAAGATATAAAGCATAAAGTACATCCGCCCAAGGCTTTAGATGCCCACGATACTATAAAAAAATCGGCATACTCTACAAGTGTTCTGAAGTGTCATTACTGTAGCATTAATTAAGGTCATTTTCATTAAAGGGAAACTCTCATGGTTTTGACAATTTTTGATATAATTTGTGTTTTGATTTACAGATAATGAATATATTATTCTTTTTTTTAATTTGCAAGAATAACTTAGTAATTAATGTTTTTCTGACGTAATTTTTCTGCGCATCCAAAACGGTCAGATTTTCACGGAATTTGTATGTGACGTCACGAACAGATTTACAAATCCTATGCTACTCGTTGTAAATACTGAATAACGGAAAGCCAAACAGTCAAGTTTACATTCTCGTAAAAGAAATATATCTTCGTCTATGCATTTACATCTAAATATTGTAAGAAAAGAAAAAAAAATGCATGTTGAAAGTAGATTTACATGCTTGACTAACCACGGCAGTGTATATTTTCTCGCCTGTCACTTAACACACAACAAACATTATCGCTTGGTTGTCTTGTCATGACCGACTACACGTAGTCTAGACTAGCCTTACACTGACCAGTTTGTTCGAATCAGTCAGACACACAATATATTTACTTCTTGGGATAGGGAGAGGTTTACATGAAAATGTTATTTTTTTCTCGAGTTGGTTATCCTAATGCTTTTACATCTCTCTCTCTATATATAATTATATATAAAACTATAGCATAGCTCTGGACTATACCGTCACTAAGCCTAAGAGCCTGATAGCTACTGTAAGAAAGAAGCGATACGATTGGTTAAATCTAGTTTCCCTTTCAGTATTGTTGATGGAAGTGACGTATGCCTAAGATAAAAACAGAATCTCAAAGAACCCCGTTTTTTAGGAGGCGTGGCGAATTTACTAATTTATTAAATATAAAATTTTCTAAGCATTTAAGTAAAAAATGATATAATGTTTACTATTACAACTTTTTACGCAGAATTTAAATATGTCAATAACTAAAATTTGAAAAACAATTAGAGTTTCCCTTTAAAGTCTTCTAATGATGGATAAGGACCTATAAAAAAAATACAGATCAGTGCATTTACGTATATCTGGCTCTGACTGGAGTGTATATATAATCTTCATTAATGAAGGAACACCTAGTAACCGAACAACAAGTAATACGTCTATTTATGGGTTCAATTAAGACCAGGTGTAGTCTAAATGTTACAACCGGAAGTCAATGGGAGAAGGTTTAGAGTGGCTCAGCAGAGGAAGCAAAGAAGGATTTTACGAATCATGGGAATAGGCTGCATACAAATATGGAGACAGCTTGCTACCCAATACGCCGCAGGAAGTTCTAAGTAAGTTCTTGTTACATAAATACAACACAAACCCATCAGGTGTGAGAAATAATCTTTATTTGTAGGGTGACTTCATAATGAGAGGCATGATCAGAGAATAAATATTACAAGAACAACAAAAAGAAAATAACATTTTTATTTCCTCTAAGATCTTGACATGAAATCAAAATATGGAGAAAAAAAAACAACAAACTATTTTGAGCTAAACAGTCTGCAACTTTAAATTAATATAGAAATTTGTTACCGTAATGATTAGTTTCCCAAAGTGGTGGTAATCCATTGTACAATAACTAGGCAAGGGAATAAACCCATTTTTTTCTAGAAGTTATATATAGCCTAGACTTGGTAGCTCAGTAGGATAGAACATAAAACAAAAATACAGTCACTTGATGCTTTAGGTATATGAACATAAATATATATAATTTTTTTTTCTTTTCAGGGAATGAGCTAAGAGACGAATTAATTGAAGTACGGGCTGGACGACAATAACAGGAAACAAAAAAATTGACCGTGTAGCACGGTGTTACAAAATAATGGCGCAAGGTAGGTGATATGATACGGGTCTTCTGCGTGTAGATCTGAAGACGATCCTAGAGATCACTCAACTATCTCTAAATATTACGTTACTCATCGTTCAGGTCGGTAGTTGCTGCTTTAAGTCTTTCTGTTTAAAATTTGCACGCACGTCTAAAACGCATAAGTATTTTTATTTATTATGTTTTAATAGTAATTAGACGTGATATCGTTTGACTTTTTAACTGTGTGTATGATTTAATTGGTTCAATCTCATGTCTAAGACTAAGAGAGCTAATATCTAGTGCGTTTGAGCAATTGATTTTTTTTTTAAAGTCTTCTCCAAATAGTCAGTAAACACTAACTATAATACTGTTCCAGTTTCCAATTCCAGAACAGCATTCAATATCTTACTATTAAACATTTCCAAACCAACATTAATTCTACTTCTCTTATATGATATATTTATATAATAATGTCCCTTTTAATAATTTTAAATTGAAATCCTTACCGCAATATAGCTTTTAAATTCTAAATATGTATGATTCCACATTCATGTGTACGTATTCATTAAACAACTAGACCTACAACTATTAGCTGCATTATGTCATGTTGTGCAAATGCAAGAAGAAAGTTGCCCTCGCCCGAAAACCGTCCAGAAAGGCAAAAGGAAACAGCCACGCTCCCTGATCAGACCGTAAGTAACCAACAAAGTATCGTGAAGACAGCAGCGCAACGTACGAAGTACAATCCACTTACTGGCTGTATCTCTATGACAATACCTCCAATAAACATCATCTTCACATGCCTTCTGCATTCGTATTTGTAGTAAAATCATATAAAAATAAACATAAATAAATAAATAAAAAGGAAACATGTAATTTTAAATTTAGCAGGGACTAACTTGTATGTATTATAAATTAAACGATTTTTAAAGAACTGGGGTAATGATATGTTGACGGATGTTAGAAACACAGACATCTTATAATAATAATTTATTATGGAACAAGGCATTTATACATTGTCAAATAAAAAAAGATTTTAACAACGATGTGCTGTACGACGTTGGATATAAGTAATGGTGCATTCTTGTGGGACGGATTTGTGGGGTCTAATTGTTGGAGATGGCATCTTGGATATTTTAGTAAGGTTTGAAGATGCCAGAATATGGAATTAGAATAGAAGGCTCTGATATATTGCAGGGCGACAGAAGTGATGGGGTGTGCTGTTTGGACATGGTATAAGGGCATGAATGTGGGTCAGGGAAGGTGGACGATAGGACATGATGCAAGGAAATGCTGCTGCGACATGATATTAGAAACTGACTGTGGGACATGATACATCATATTGGGACAGTCAGTTGGGGATAAACTTGTGGTGCATGATAATTGGGACAGTCAGTTGGGATTAAATTGTGGTGTATGACTTTGGGATAGTCAGTTGGGATAAAGTTTTGGTGCATGATATTAGGACAGTCAGTTGGGGATAAACTTGTGGTGCATGATAATTGGGACAGGTCAGTTGGGATAAACTTGTGGTGATATTGAGACAGTCACTTGGGGTAATGTTGCAATGCATTGATACTGGGACAGCCAGTTTGGATAAAGTTGTGGGACATAAAGTTGTGGGACATAAAGTTGGATCAAAAGATGCTGGGACAAAATTCTGAAAAAAAATGGGGCCAGAAAAATGCAACACGCTAATATGAATTTATCAATGAACATAAATATGGGTACATAAATGTTATATTTATATATATATATAAATTTTAGAAGACGTAATGAGCCTAATAATATAATATGATACAGTGCAAATGAAAGTGCCTTGGGGGGAAATTATAAATATGATTATGCATTGAAATAAACACAAAATCTTCAACTGATGAACCAGCAGACACCTACATATCTCTACATAATAGTAAGGACGTCCATTTGATCACATTCAGAAAGTTTTTTTTTTTTCTCTTAGACCCAAAAAAAAAAAAGGGATCAATCTTGCAAAACAAAGAACTATCTTTTCATTAGCTAACTCAAACAAATTGAAAACATTGTCACATGACTCAACCATACCAAAACGTTTTCCCACACAGTAACAATGCTTCCAAACAACTTAAGTTGTATATAACATAACAACTAGGAAAGTAAAAATGGTAGACATATAGTCTAGAAAATTAGCTTGCTCTCTTGCACAATTCAAATAATAGAAGCATTAATAATAAAA
>JADKLZ010077972.1:0-17462 GCA_021533235.1 Biomphalaria straminea | reverse complement strand
AATCTATCATGAGTACCGGCACCAATTTTTTTAGTACAAAAAAAAAAGAATTTTATATATGAATACAGTTTACTTTCAGCCGACATTCTCTCTGTGGCATTTTACGTCACGTGAGACAATGTTTTCCCTTTGCGACTTCTTGTGTGGCTAAAGAGGCCAATCCTTGATACACAGCTGCGGTTGCAGGTTGCCGAACTTCTGGCAAGCAGCAGATAGTTTGTAAACCAGGGTCTGGAGCTGAATATCAGAGTCAGCTACAATCTGCATCATCAGCATACAAGAGTTCCCTAATAAGTATCCTCCTAACCTTGGTTTTTGCCCGCCGACATTATTAACCGTATTACTAACAACATCTGTATGTGAAAGTCTCAATCATCTCGAGTCTTAGACAGTCATTATTTTAGACTAGATTTAAGTTAAGTCTAGACCTAGATCTAGTAGGCCTATTACAATAAAAAAAAAAACAGTCATTAGAAATCATTAGCATTTTTTATTAGGTCTAGGCATTGAAAAGTAAATTTATTATAAACTATAATAGATCTAAGTCTAAGTACTAACTTATTAAATAAGAAGAAATATTATAATGAATATTGTATAGATCTAGATTGACTAAATTATAGATAGATCTATAGATCTAGTTAAGTACATTAAGTTAAGAATTGATTATGGTAAATGTATTACGGTAGCCTAAATTATTAGATCTATGTCCTATGTCTATATATAATAATCTAATAATTAATCAACTTTAGTCTTTATTAATATCTATACTTTATTCTAATAAAAAAATGACTATAGGAATAGCATAAGATAGAATCTATACTATTACTAGATCTATTCAAGTTTTATAGGGCCTATATGAATCTAGACTGGAATTAGATCATAGATCTAAATATAGGACTTTACTAACAGAGAAATGATATGTACAATTGCACAAGAAAAGAAACTGGGTTTTTCTAAACTCTAATACTTGGTATGCAATAGTAAAACAGTAACCACTAAATAAATCGAAACTCGAAATCAAAAACGTAAATTTATTGTAATATATATAGGTCTGTGGTTGAATTTTATATAGAAGATATATAGAAGAAATGACTTTTGTAATTTCCTTTACAGAAATATTGGGCTATTCGCGTCTGACACATATATGTTCAGCAACAAACCCTATTGAAGATTGTTCATGAAATGGCGACAAATATTTATAAAATTGCAAGAATTTCGTTGTACAGAATACGGAAGTATTGTTAAACAATTCATTATAAAACCAAACAGGCGTAGTAATTTTTATGCATTTTAAGTAGGGTGGAATTACCGAAACAAAAAAAATCAAAGTGACACATAGAGCACATAACTGCAAATACACTTTAGTATAAAACTCTCCTATGTACCTCGGCTCGAGTAAGTTTTATAAAAAAAAATATTTTGTATGTTTTCCAATAATTTATTTGATCTGTTTCACTCACAGTGCTTAGAACATCGCCTAAAAACTCTCACTTTTCTCCTGTTCACTAATTCATATATTTGTTTCGTGCTAATGCTGTTAGTTTTTTTTTTTATCTTTACTGCAGCACGTGCTCGTAACCAAAAAAAAAAAAAGGTGTATGAGTGTTTGTGTGTGTGTGTGGGGGGGGGGGGGGGAAGCCAAATTTACTGGAGAGAGAAAATACAAAACTAAAATGTAAGAAAATAAATAATACGCATGCGCGTAAAAACATGACCGGATTCTGTTTGAAGCCCTGAGCAGGAATATGTTGTATGTTATCTCTACTTCGCCACATTGTTATGTCAGTTTGCCAGCACACCGATTGACTGCGGACGTCTAGTTTGTGGATCCATATACAATCTTCTCATGACCACGTTTAGAGACTTATCACATACACATTTATACAGCGATAAACTTAGAACTGTCAAATATAAACATGCTTATTTTCGCACAATTATGTTTGACTACGTTGAAATAAAGTGGGGGGGGGGGGAAAGGTCGCGACGGCCGAGTGGTTAAGCGCTTGGCTTCCCAACCTGGGCTCCTGGGTTTGAACCTCGATGAAGATATTTTGAATTCCGGGAGTCCACTCAACTCTAATGGGTAAATGCCTTTAGTTAAGGAAAGGAAAGCCGTTGTGCTGGCCACATGACACACTGCTCGTTAACTGTTGGCCGCAGAAACTGATGACCATAACATCACCTGCAATACAGATCGCGAAGTCTGAAAGGGGGAACTTGACTAATGTATACCCCATCTTCCCTAGAGATGCCCTAATCATGTTCTTAAAGTGCAATGGATTCAATGGATTAATCCAGATGTGCACACATACACACCTAGAAACATGATACACAAGTAAATGTGTACAAATACACATATGTCAACCTGTACATATATGAGGATACGCACATAAACATAGATAATTACACACATACGAACATCAATGTTAAAGGAATACGTTGGAATGCTTCCAGTCCGTGTCGGTGAGCAAAGATTGAGTTCTGGGATAGGCAGGTGTGTTCAGTTGAACATGTTTGTTTCACATTAGGTTTGTTCCTCCTTTTATCTTAACTTCCCCCACCATTTTTCCCAATTAAACAAAAAAAAAATTTTAACCAAAGTTTTGTATTAATTTTTTTTTAACGAATGACACGTAGAATTAAGAAAGTGTGCGGCATGGCCATGCATGGCCAAACATTTCGATTTCCAAATAAGATATGCATGGCCAAAACGCACTCGCATGGCTACACAACATTTGAATGGCCAAACATTTTCATGGCCAAACAATATCTGAATGACCAAACATATGTATGGCCAAACAACTGCTGCAGGCCACATGATGATCCTTGCTTTGCTCTATGTTGGACTATATGCTGAAGAGAAGTAAAGCAATCATTCTCTCTTATGCAAATGAGACACTTACCTCTAACTAGTTTGATAGCCACCTTCTGGTCATCGTAGTAGCCAGTGACCACCTTTCCAAAAGCCCCTTGCCCCAAGAGGGTGCTGAACTTAAGCTTCTGGGGGCTCAGCTCCCACTCGTCCGAGAAGACAATCAGCTGGTTGGAGTAGTCCGACTTTCCTGAAGGACAGACATGCACATTGATTTAGGTATCAATCAATCAATCAATCAATCAATCAATCAATGTGTTCTCGAAGTCTTTCGGTTTGACAATTGTGTTCCTGTTGGTATGCTTATATTTCCATAACCCTAACCGCGTCGCTAAGAGGCCCTTCAAAACTTCTGTTTACAATACATAATGAAGCCTCAGATCATTAGTTACTTGAACGTATAATAAAGCCTCAGATAATTAAGTTATTTTGATGATTTATGAAGCCTCAGATCATTAATTACTTCAGTGCATAATAAAACCTGTGATAATTAGTTACTTTAGCGCATAATGAGGCCTCAGATCAGAAGCGCCTTTGTATAATGAAGCCTCAGATCATTAATTACTTCAGTGCATAATAAAACTTATGACAATTAGCTACTTAAGCGCATAATGAGGCATCAGATCATTAGTTCCTTTAGTGTATAATGTGTGAGAAATTAATTTAGGTCTTAATAAGCTGAGAATCACTGCTTTAGGGTGTTCGAAAATGTGCTTCATTTATCGTTCCTTTTGCATCTCGTTTGTCGAAGGCGGTCTGTGCAATGCGTACATAATATCAATGTTTGTTTCGTTTGTTGGCTTAGTTCTGGACTTTGGTTATCTAAATTAAAATAGGGAGAAAAAAGAGTTACATTTTTTTTTATTCGCCCATGTCATGGGGAAGACAAAGCAATAATCTTACTGTTACAGACTCTAACACAAACGTGGGCAACAAATTAACACCACAGTAGAGAAGAAAAAAAAAACAGCTAAAAAAAAATACATGGCTAGAAATTCTATTTGGAGACAGTCTCAGATCAAACAAAGCTTTCTTCACATTCTGAGTGGCAAATTAAAAGATTCAATCTCGTCATCATTTCTTGTGCTCTCCGCCCTTACCTCCTACGTTGGACTTGTAGCTGTTGCTCTTGGCAACGGTCGCCTTGGTGACGATGATGTCCTTAAAGCTTTTGCGCTTCTTGTACAAGACGGCGGCCAGGCTGGACAGGACTAGGACGATGACGAAACAGGTGACGCCTATGATGATCCCGTTCATCTGGGTGATGTCGTCATCTAAGAAAAATGGATAGAATCAAATGAACGAGTATGCTTGCCTAATAAACTGGTGTCAATTTCAAAGCTTTGCATTAGGAGACGCAGAACTTATAATAACGTACAAACGTACATTATTCATTATAAATAATTGTAATGTAACAATTACACAGTAGGTCTAAAACTAAAGCTGAAGTTTTGATGGCTAAAAGCTAGATGAATTACAATATTTTGTTTTAAATTAAACTCAAGCTATTTAATTAGAAATAATGTAAGATATATGTACAATTTCATATTTGTAGCAAATGTATATCATATATACCTTTGTCTAGAGTAGCACATTTAGTAAAATCACTAAATTTAGAAGGCCTTAAGGATAGAAGACGTAAAAGTAAAGTAGCAACTATACATAAAACACTAAAGCATGATCTTCAAATACAAAACCAAAATTTAATAAAATACTCAGAAAGACACAAAGATAAAGACACATTCCTCGTTCCATATGCTAGGACAAATTTGTACAAAAGCTTCTTCTTCCCTAGTGCTATAAGACCATGGAAAGGGTTGCCTGAGCCAAACAGGAAAACCAATGACTTAGCATAATTCAATTTATTGGTTAACATGCATGACTACATCATCATACATGCATGACGAGTAGGACGTAATCATCTTTTTTTGAAGTAACATCTGTATTTTATAAGATAAGATATTTGTAGTTTGTGTGCTTAGTGTGCTGTATACGTGGCTAAGTTTACTATGTGTGTGTTTAGATGTAGTTTTACTTATTAGTTCAAATGCGTTAGAAGTTAGTTAATATATAGGTAGCAGCTGTTATGTCTGTTTAACTACTGCACACCTCCTTCGTATTCAGACCAAAATGCGGTGCCCTATATTTAATGAATCTAGGAAATTTAGGCACCGAGAATTTAGGCATTGGATAATAAGAAACATGGAAATTTAGGCACGCGGAAATTTAGAAACCCGGAAATTTAGGCACACGGTAATTTAGGCAACCACCTCCGGGTAATTTGGGCACCTGGAAAATTAGGCAATGTATTTCTTCTGGACACGAACATCAATATTATGACGTCAGACACTGTCAATGTTGGAGTAGGGGTATGAAAGAGGGATGTGGGTTCCTTGTCCCATGTGTTACAACGATGATATGAAAAGTGACCAATCAACGAACATAAAAACTAAACACACAAGCGGTGAGCACAGAATGACACACACACACACTCACCATTCAAAAGCCTGTAGGCTACTGGTTCCTGGTAACTGGGCAGTTCTGAAGTGTTGAACAGCAACGTCTCTTCAATGATATTGTGGTCTTCGTCCCCAGACACGAGCTTCGTTTCCACCTGTAACAATCAGGACAAACACAAGTCCTTGACGTTCAAACAGACTAGAAGTTTCATTGAGAGCGATCTTACCAGATGCAAACTCTGCTTCAGAAGCATCAATGGATGAAATCTTACCAGATGCAAACTCTGCTTCAGAAGCATCAATGGATGAAATCTTACCAGACGCAAACTCTGCTTGAGAAGCATCAATGGATGAAATCTTACCAGATGCAAACTCTGCTTCAGAAGCATCAATGGATGAAATCTTACCAGATGCAAACTCTGCTTGAGAATCATCAATGGATGAAATCTTACCAGACGCAAACTCTGCTTGAGAATCATCAATGGATGAAATCTTACCAAACGCAAACTCTGCTTGAGAATCATCAATGGCTGAAATCTTACCAGACGCAAACTCTGCTTGAGAAGCATCAATCACTGAAATCTTACCAGACGCAAACTCTGCTTGAGAATCATCAATGGCTGAAATCTTACCAGACGCAAACTCTGCTTGAGAAGCATCAATCACTGAAATCTTACCAGACGCAAACTCTGCTTGAGAAGCATCAGTGACTGAAATCTTACCAGACGCAAACTCTGCTTGAGAATCATCAATGGCTGAAATCTTACCAGACGCAAAAACTCATTAAGAGACCTCATTGACTAAGATCTTACCAGACGCAAAGGCCTCTTAACAAGCATCATTAAAAGAGATCTTACCAAATGCAAACTCTCCCTAAGAATCGCCAATGGCTGAAATCTAATCAGACGCAAACGCACCTTAAGATTGAATGTGTACAAATGGGCCTCATTCACCAAACGTAAACAAACAACATTTTCTCTATATGTTCTATACAAATTACGCAATATGTAGGGTTGTCACGTGATACGTAATTTTCATTATTTTATCAATCTTATGACGTGGCTAAATTTGTTTATTTATAATTGGTGAATGAGGTCCTTTAATTTTTTTTTTATTTATCTAGACACATCTGCCCATTCCACTCTATACAAATACATCATATATAAACGAAAAAAGTTACCAGAAAAAAAAGATAACTCACCTTTACTACATACTGAGTATCCTGCTGCAGCCTCAGCACCACGAACGGATGTGAAGTCACAAACATGTCCACCGCCATGCCGTTGCGGTTCTCCACGAAGGTCGTGATGTTGTAGGACATCTCCGTCTGATTGGCTACGGGCTGCCACGTGACGTTGACCAGCACCAGATCGGAGTCGATCTCCGTGACCATTGAGGAGATGTTGACGAAAAGTCGAGGCTTCTCCTCTTCTGAAAAACAAAATGCGCCATCTCACAGGTCAGTGAGGTGGTAGAAAAGAGGGGGTGTGTGTTTCAAGATAGTTTAAAAAAAAATCTGTAAATCAGTGCTTCAATTGATTAAATGTCGGAGACAAAGGTGATAAAACATTTAGCTATACCTCATAGTACAAAAAGGTGGTGACAACTGTTTGTGGATTCGCGTAATAACAAAGAATGATATTCATATGCGTAGCCAGGATTTCATTTCAAATGGGGTGTGAGCCCCTAACCTCTTCCAGGATTTTCCGAAAACTCTAGAAATTAGAGCCTATCGTACTAATAAAAGAGTGATCAGTTATTCAATGAAAATATAAACATCTGAAGAATATCACTAGCTTTTAATAATACATAGAAACATTACAGTGGTACCGGCTTAACTTTATCATTTTGTATAAACTCTGCTTCTGTATTTCACCGATCTATTACACTAATTACAGTAAGTGGAAATTGTGTTCAAATAGAATGATATAGTGTGCAACTATGCATGAGACATTGAGGGATGACTTGTCTTACCTAATTGTGGAAGTCCCAGGACAGGTACCACCGGAAGCTGGTGCTCCTCGATGTCGTCCAGGCAGTGATAGGGCACCAGATTGTCCAGATGGTCGCATCTCTCAGTCTTAAAGGCGACCTCCACTTTGGCATTCGATAAACCGTAATGTAAGCTGATGGACAGTTTGTAGATGCTGTTGAAGTACAGGTCCCTGATTGTGTAGTTCCCCTGGACACAAGAGAGACAACCAAGTCATTGGATAACTGCAGATGTCTCGGCTATCAGTGTGACTACTTCTAATATAGAAATTGCAAATTCTTATCTATTTCCGCTTCCGGTTAAAAAGAAAGCTAAGAGAAAAAGACCATGACAATACGTGGGAGCGTGGGACGAGTTGCCTGAATCAGCCAGGAAAACTAATTACTTAGTAGAGTTTTAGCCAACATGTAAGATTAGATTACCAATGAACCTTATTCATCAATCGTAAATAAAGAGATTTAGCCACGTCATAATATTATTAAAACAATGAAAAATACATATCATATGACAGCCTTTAAGCTATACATAATTTGTATAGAAGATATAGAGAATCACGTGGCTAAATGTTGTTTGTTTACGATTAATGAATGAGGTCAATTATCTCTCTTGAAGAAACGTCCGTAATTTATAAGAAGAAGAATTGGTTTAGGTTGACTCAGTGCAATCACCGTGGTCTATACTCTTGAGTCTATGTAAAGTTACTGTCCGTGGCAAACTTTAACCCTCCATCTATTTATGTTTGTCTTCAAAGTCTGTTCCGTGAGTCTCTCGGCCCTCTGCCATTTGTCAGGCGTGTCACGGTTACTGAGGTGTGTATAGGTCTGGGAGAGTCTGCGAGTGGTGAGTCCATGCCATGGCGGAACGTGTTTATTTGTCTTTTTTTCCATTGGCCACGCTTGGTCAGTTACAGCTCTGGTAACAGAGAGGAGTGAGATTATTAGGTTGGTGAGTGGGGGTGATTTCGGATGTAGATAACAAAAGGGATGTAAATAACTTCCCCTTCCCTCCACTCAGTAAAGGGCCACTTCTGTGTTCTTGTATCTGTCCAGTCAGTCCACCTAAGACTTTCATCTTTTTTTTTTAAAGAGGAGAGCGCTATTGAAAAATGTTAATTATCGTGGAATCGGTGATACTAGAAATAGGCGAGATCTTTTTTAAAATTAACAATGGTGGAGCGCACTTAAGGAAAAATAGACTTAATTGTTTATCCCAGTAACTAATACATGTGAAAGACCATTGATCGGTTAGTATGTGCTCTGGACTGAAGTCTGGATGGTTCAGGGCTTGAACCCTGTCCGCGATCGTCCTGTGGTAAGTTTAGGCAATAATGTAATATCTTCAAAGCTGAAGGAACATCCAAACCATGTACAATAAAACGCAATAAGAGACATAACAATTTGTTTCTTTACTATACATTCCATGGGAAAAGGTGAAAATACTGAAAAAATACTGGCCTTGCAACCGATACAAGACTCTTTAGAACAGCGGTTCTAACCTTTTAAGCCCGGCGCTCCCTTTTTACAATCCACCACTCTGCCACGACACACACATACAGCAATAGAAGAATAGACAATAACAATCCATATTTTCGATGGTGTTAGGTGACTCCTGGCAAATCATCAATCGATTCCACAACGGGGTCGTTACCCACAGGTTAAGAACCCCTGATTTAGAAACAATTACTGACCTTGCAACAGACACAAGACTCTTTAGAAGCTCTTACTGACCTTGCAACAGATACATGACTGTTTAAAAACTAATACTGACCTTGCAACAGATACATGACTGTTTAAAAACTAACACTGACCTGTTGTCCACCTCTGGCCTCAGCCGTGGCACTAAAAGAATCTCGTATACCACGGCACGGGAGGAGGTCGTGGTCAGTGTCACACTCAATGAAGACCCAGACCACAGTGTACACTTGTATCCTCTGAGGATCCAAGCCTCCGGGACCCCGGAACGTGACTTGCGCCTCCTGGATGTAGTGAGACCCTTCGGCTCCCTTGACCTTTTTCCGATCAAAAGTGATGTCAGCGGTCATGTCCTTGAACTTCTCAGTGAACCAAGCTGGAAAGGAACTTTTGTGGAGTTTCTCCAGCATTTGATCTGAAGGATCGTGGATAACTGAAAGAAGGGACCAAATAGTTTATGTTAGTGTCCGTGGCGTAACTAGGGTGTTTGGAGGAGGGAAAGAATGAGAAAATTACCACCGGGCCCTTACCAGAGGGGGCCTCAAATGAGTGTTTTTTACATTGAAAATTAAATACTAAGCAAAATGCAGGAGCGCCCAAAGAGGTCAAGCCTCCCCTCCGGCCTCCCAAACGATGGACATTTCCTAGGTACACCCCTGGTTGGTGTCATTGGCTATATCGTTTTACTAAAAGTACATTAGATGAAAAAAAAAAACTTTCAGAATAGAGATCCGCCACTTTACCTACAGATTAACTATACCTCAATTACAACTTATATAAAACAAATTTAAAGATGTTTGTCTCTTAGATATTTATAAAGCATGATACTATTTTTGAGTTGTATTTATTTTGATGAAATATGAATATTTATTAGACCTTTTCTAGGAGGCATATATACACCCGTAACTATCAGTTACCACCCGGGATAGCGCAAATAATTGTAAAATTAAAAGATAGCTCCTTCAGTTGTATTGGAAAGGTTTTTAAGAGAAGGGTAGGAGGGTGACTGTGCAGCAAGTCTTAATGTACCTTCTTGTTTCTCAGATGATGTCGGCTTGAATTTGGTCTCCGCTATCAGCCCGTGCTCAGACACAGCCTTCAGCCAGATCTCGGGCAGTATAGGGACACTGTTCACATCGACACGGACCTTAGTGGACACGACCTGAAAAAAAACAAAAACAACAGAATTCATTGGTATAACATTGAGAACATTTGTAGTCCATCATGTGATCCAACATCATGCGATCTGGACGTCTCGTGTGTGTTCACTTTCAGAATGACTGATTCACTTTGTCAATACATACAACATTAAAGGGAACTAACAATATCTACGATCTTGAGCTGGTTTTGGATGATCTCATTGGTAGAAACAATGGAAATAATTACAGACGTTTAATGAAAAAAAAACAGAAGATTATTAGAGCCTTCTAGTAATCCGTTTGTTAACCTGTACAGATATAGCCTCATGCTCGAACTGTGACTAACTTGGACGTTCAAGAATCAACTTGTTTAGCTACAGCTGATTGTGTCTTGATTTAATGAGACGAAACCAACACCAGCAGTTTAGTCATTCAACTGAGCGCATCCATTGTCTTTCAAGTCAGAAATCGTACTTAAGCCTACATATTTAGAGACTAATTTCTATAAGGTCATTGAATTTCATGGTAAATATAAAAAGCCCGTATCGTGTTCTAATGACACTTAAAAAGAAAAAAAAGAGAGAACTTGTATGAATTTTTCCTAACATATGAAATAAGAAATATGCATTTATCTCTGTGCCTTTTCGAGAACGCTATAGTATTTATAGTCATATAATATACTCGGCCTAAAAATGGAATCTCAACCATACTTTGACATAGAATCATTAAAAGCCTCGTAATATTATTTTTTTTTTAGTATCAATAACTGTTTATAATTGATGGCCTAATTATACTGATATTAATGTACACATAAAAGTCTAAATCTTTTATTATTACAGACTACATAATTTAATAAATCCATTGTATTTAAAGACTTTATTTTTAAGACCTTTAAATTGGAGACAGATATTTCTCGCGAATATGCATGCATTATCCTCAATCCAATCACCATTGCAAATGACACCATCGTATTGACGCTCTCATTAAGCCTCCATTATTGAAGAGATGCTATTTATAGGATAACTGCGTGCTATTTTAAATCACGAGAGTAATGAATTATTTTTTTGAATGTATCAATGTGTGTGTGGGTGAGTGAATGTGTTCGTGGATGTATGTTTGCGTATCCTGGAAGCGTCCGAAAAATAAATTAATCGCGATAAATGCAAACATTGTTAACCTCTGCTGAATTTATTAGTGGATACTTATTAGTGCATAGCATTACATTAATGAACGCATTAATTACAGATATGAAAGGACTTAAAGAGCCTAAAACCTTTCATAGTCTTTCGCCCAAAACTGGCCAGTTAGCCAATATATCGTATGTGCTCATCTTAGGCTTTGAATTTCATTAAACATTTAGTCAGAAGTTTATTTATTTTCAAGATCCTTTGCATAGCGCATCTTTCATGTTAATAGCATGCTCATTGCACTATGGCAACATTAATTTGGTTGACCAGTGGGGTCGGTGTGATTTCTGAGCAAGTGAACGTGGTGCTCCGTGGTGCTCAGTAAACACAGCTCAGCTCTATCAGGGACTCGAACTCGTGCCCCCCCCCCCTGATAGGTAGCTGCTAGTGTTGTATTTGCACACAACCGCACATTTTAGAGACAATAGTGAGAAAATTAAGTGAAAAAAAAATTGTGTATACAAATTTAGTTCTACAAATTTTAGCAAGAAGATTTACAGCCACCACTTACGGAGGTTTCTGCAACCGTGCTCAGTTTTGGAACAGAAGAGGACATGGAGAATGTCATCATAAAAACCTTTGTGGACACAAGCGTCGAACAAAAGCTTTAGGGATGAATGCGCAATGATTACTTACATTCTTGTAATAACTACACAAATATTTATTAGGTGACGCGGTGCCTGAGAGGTAAAGCGATTGGCTTCCGAACCGAGGTCCCGGGTTCGAATCCTGTAGAAGACTGGGATTTTTAACTTAAGGATATTTGGGCGCCTCTGAGTCCAGCCAGCTCTAATGAGGAAAAGTAAAGGTGGTGGGTCGTTGTGCTGGCCACATGACACCCTTGTTAACCATGGGACACAGATCGCAAGGTCTGAACTTTTTACATTATCCCCCCACCGCTACAATACCCTTTCTCCCAGATCATAATTCGAGGCTTCTACAAATAACTCGAAGATGAAAAACACAATGCTAAGAAAGAGAAATAAAATGTTCCTGATAAGGCATCCATTTTTTTCCCTCGGCCTGTACAAAATAACCGGGTCTAATTCAGTCGGGTTCAGTTTCATCATCGGGCACCAAAACGAAACCGCATCCGCCCCGGCTGATCCTCCAGGTCGCGTGGTAACAATGTTCCAGACAAATTTGAGGCAGCTGTCATAATTGAGCGGTGTAGTACAAAAAAGAGGGAGGGGGAGGAAAACGATGTGTGTGGGTGTGGAGGGGGATGATCGCTCTGAAATTCAAGAGGTAAGGAGGAATGCTCATGACTGGGAGAAGGGGAATTCTTGAAAAGGAAGAGTGAGGGGGGGGTAAAGTTTGGTGCCTGGGGAGGGGCGTTTTGTGAACATGTAAAAGGTGGGGGGGTGAGTTTAACCATTTAGCGAGGGAGCTGCTGGCAAGGTGGGTGAATGTTGGTGGGAGAGGTTTGCGGCTGATAGGCAAGTAGTTAATTAACAAGGGAGAGATGATCTAAAGGTCATGATATGAAAGGTCAACTCGATGCAGACAAATTTACAAGGTGGGGGGGGGGGGGGGAAGTAGGAGTGACTTGCTTTTGTTTTGGCTTTTTTTTTTTTTTAACTTTCCCTTTTTTTGTTTTGTCCATGTGAACATAATTATTTTGACCGCTGACCATCAAGTCGGTATTCAAGGTCAAAGATCCTTTGATTAGGGTGTAGGATAGTTCAACAGTATGCACCATTCCAGTGTACTATCATCTTTCTACCACAATATCATCTACTGCCACGATATCACCCACTGTCGTAATAGCATATGCTGTGATATCCTTTCACTGTGCTACCACAATATCACCCACTGTCATGATATTAGTCACTATCATACTATCACCCTCTCCCATGATATCTTCTATTATCACAATATCATCCAATACCACGAGTAATGGTATCACTACCATGATATCATATAACCCATGATATCACTGTCTCTGTCAAAATTATTGCATTCCACACTTCTGGGTAAGAAGTAAAAAAAAAATGTACAGATGAATGAGGATTGTGAGGGAGAGGGGGAGGGGCAGAGAAATGTATCCACAATACATTCTTGTTGCAACGATTTACCCAAAGTCCTTACTGATAGACAAATCTCTCAGATATTATAAATGTGTAGTTCTATCACATGTCCGTAAATGAACGTAATTTTTATCATTGTAAAACCTACGCTCTAGGTAGCTATTGGACCTTTTCATAGCGAGCTGACAAAACTTATTGTCCGTGTGTCCGGCGTTGAGAATATAAAAGTATTGATAAATTAAAAAAAAAACATGTCATTTATTTTTCTTGACTCTTATTCGCTCTCTAGAATCAAAGATACAAACAATGTTGTAACATCGTTTAACAAGAAAACTTTTTTTTTTACCGTGGGCCCTTGTTTGTGCCGCAGGCATTAGATAGCTTACCCTTTGCTCAACATCGCTCCGTGCCTTTCAAACCCCACCCCCACTTTTTTTTTCTACCTTCGACCGCCCCATCTCCATTTCTCCACACACCTTACACCAGAACCTGTTTGACAGCTGGCGCGAAACAGAAGGTATAGCACTCCGTCTCTTTGCCCAGCCATTATCTCTCTGGTCTATGTACTTAGTAACAGGAATCACTTGTTAGCACCCCACTTAGCCCCCACCCCACCACAAGATCTTCCACCAGATCCAGCAGCGATGCCATCCTTACCATGACATGTCTACTTGACCCTAACCTTAACGCAAACCCCATTAGTACATTGAGAGAATTCCGTATATCTTACCCCCCCCCTAAGCAATACTAATAATTAATTTCATTTGAATAATTTATTTTTATATCAGCCGAAGAAATACTGCTAGCTGACCTCGCAGACATATTCAGGGCCCTAAATATTCCTAAGATTCTCGTTAACTTTCAGTGGGCACTTGTACTTGTAGGCAGTATTGTTGCAGACCTGTAACATGACCGGAAATGTCCTCAGTGGACACTGTTAAGGTGACTACAATGAATTTTGTTTCCCTCTAACAAATCTGGACCCTGGCAGTGCCAGAGAAGGAACAGTTAGTTCAAATAACAAAACTAATTATAATATAACCATAACATGTATTAACATGGAGGAAAACGGGTGTACTAATGTGCACTCCAAGGGATCTATTTAGTCCACATGAGAGAAAGTGAGATTTAACCTTCTTGTGAAACAATCCACCAGGTTTACTTGAGCATTGAAAGACCGGTAGAGATAATATTAAATTGTTGTTTGCAATAGAAGCGAATAAAAAGACTGTTAACTTTGACATGCGTTGCAATTTTTGATGGTGCCACGTTTCGTATATATCTAATTTCTATATGCTTTTCAAAAGACTTGCCGCATGAGAGTTTATAACCAATAACAGGTGGTAGGTATATGTTATTTTAAAAAATGCTTAACCATATTCCGTTTGGTTGATAACATTACGAATACAATGGTTATTTTAACAAGCACCTAAACAAAAACAATTATTTGCCTGGTGAAGATATTGTTGCTTGGATAACTAGAGTAAGAAGAACAGAAGAAACGAACCACAAAGAACAAAAAATTCTTGTTGGCTGTATCTGATCATGTGATAATGAAGGACGTACGTGACAGCAGACTATTTGTCCAGATTTTTTCACGTCGTCACATCCAATTGATGCTAGTGATAGGGCCCGGTAAGCATTTCCACAGCCCCAGCGACAACTGAGTCGGCGCATGCGAGGCTAGACAAGATTTGTGCTTCTCTGAAAGCATATGTCAGTAGGGTGTTGAGGTGTCAGGGGCGTGGAAGCAGCTGGGGCGGGAGGGTGAAGTTGAGGGGAGCGGCGTGTAAAGACCGAGCAGTTCGAACTGAGCTCGTCATTGATAAAAATCATTCCATAACTGAAACTACGTGTAATGACAGGGGCGTGTCAACACGACAAGCTAATGAAGTAGAGAGAAAGGGAGAGACAGAAAAACGAGTAGCGGAGAGTGGGGGGGGGGGAAACGAGTGCTCCTTCGAATACTTTTCATCTCCTCTTAATAGAGGCTAAAACATCTATCCACTTATTTAGTCGATTGTTAAACCAACAAATACAAATCAAAACAGCCATTGAATGTCTTGAGAATCACAGATAGAATACAAGGCCTTTCAGGCTAAGTAAGTTTTTAATAAACGTGTACTCTTGATCTATTTCACGTTTTAAAGTGCAAGGTGTCTTGAGTTGGCAGCACACTTGTTCAGTGCAGGAAGCGCAGAGGTTTACAATATAGAAGGGGAGGAGAAGGGGTCGCAATTCAAATTTTAAAACAGAGTAGTCTGCTCTTTCTTTTGATTTCAAATGTTCCTGTTTACAATCTGTCGTCAATAAAATACAGCAACAAAGAAAAAGAGAAAGTCAATGCCGGGGATAGGGTAAATGATAGAATGTAATGATCTTCATTTCTGTGGAAATATCCATAAATTACAAAAGAAACAAACCAAAAAATATAAGAATTAACAGGGACGTAGCTAGGAATTTTCCATCTTTTGGGGGACCGGGGGGGGGGGGGCTTTACCTCTTTGAAGGGCCTGCATTTTGCGTAATATTTAATTTGTAATGTAAAAACACTCAATTGGGGCCACCTTAAAGTGGATGCCAGGGGAAGGGTCTAATTCTCCCACTCCTCTCCCCCCCCCAACCCTAGGTACTCCACTGAGAATAAAGTTAAGACTGGGAGAGATTTTGAGATATAGATAAAAAAGCAAAACTCAATTGAAGAATCTTGTTACCAACTAATTAATAACAATTACATCGTGGTACAAGCAAACGCTTCTTGATAAATAAGTGGGTGCAATTAACTAAGTACCTGGTCAATAAGTGTCCACTCTTCGATGTGCTCCTCCGAAGGTCGGCTCAGGAGAACGTAGACCAAGGGTCCAGGGTAAGTCACGATGTCCCCACTGCTGGGCGAGATGGACGTGGGCGGTTGCCAGGACAGCTTCATCTCCAAGTTTTCCACAGTGTACTCTACTTCTTTAGAGAACGTCCACTCGCCTTGAAGTGTTCTGCTTGGAGCTGCCAGAGAGAACCACAATGAGACATAATTTTAGTATGAAGAGGAGGGTCAAGGATGGGGGGGGGCTGATGTACATAGTTGTAGTGACTAATAAAATAGTGTCAATAAATGTACCTTTGCGATGACTGAAGACAAACTCGCAGGCTGTTTTCTCTCCCTGTAAATAGGTCACAGGGAAATAGTTTGGTCAAAGTTTTAAAGGATTAAGAAGTGACTAGCAGTACACACTAAAGCTAAAAGTACTCACTGAAATTGAGAATTACTTTATACAACAAAAAACTACTCACGTAAACTTAAAAAAACAACTAAAAAAACTTACAAATACTATATAAAAAACATAATAAAAGTTAAAAATATTTCTGAAAACTGAGTACTTAATAAAACTAAATATACTTTAAAAAAACTAAAAAATACTTACTAAACAAACAAAAAAAAAAAGCCTATAAAAAAGTTTTTACTAATACTATGAAATTCTTTCTTAATGTTCAAGACCAATTTGAGGATTTTCAGATACATTCTTGTAATAACAACAAAAAAGTGTTGTTCTATTTTAAATCTAAACTTGTACAACTATTTTAAAAACAACTGCTAAGGTTTGAACCCTTGCCACTTACGCTAGATGACGTAGCTCCGCAGCCATTCTGATGACCAGTGGGTAGACTTAAACACATTCGCCAGCACTGTGGAGGAAGACATATACTTCTAGACATAGTATATACACTTAGGGATTGTATACACTTAAACACTAGAAGTTATCATACTATTATGTTAATATTTGTATAAAGGGCCTACAAATAGGCCACGCAGGTTACGAGTACTAAGATTGTTTTCACTAAAATTGGGAGGGGGGGGGACATGGAACAGTGGTTTTCAAATGTAAACATTTTCAAATATAAAGTTTTATTTCGATCCACAAACACACACACACACACACAGTGCTTCTATTTAAATATTTTTGTTGTAATAATGTTGGATGCATGCATGAATGGATGGACCAACCGACCAACAGACAGACTTAGATAATAGATAGATAGATAATTAGTTAGATAGATAGATAGATAGATAGATAGATAGATAGATAGACGGAAGG
>JADKLZ010077971.1:0-17462 GCA_021533235.1 Biomphalaria straminea | reverse complement strand
AATCTATCATGAGTACCGGCACCAATTTTTTTAGTACAAAAAAAAAAAGAATTTTATATATGAATACAGTTTACTTTCAGCCGACATTCTCTCTGTGGCATTTTACGTCACGTGAGACAATGTTTTCCCTTTGCGACTTCTTGTGTGGCTAAAGAGGCCAATCCTTGATACACAGCTGCGGTTGCAGGTTGCCGAACTTCTGGCAAGCAGCAGATAGTTTGTAAACCAGGGTCTGGAGCTGAATATCAGAGTCAGCTACAATCTGCATCATCAGCATACAAGAGTTCCCTAATAAGTATCCTCCTAACCTTGGTTTTTGCCCGCCGACATTATTAACCGTATTACTAACAACATCTGTATGTGAAAGTCTCAATCATCTCGAGTCTTAGACAGTCATTATTTTAGACTAGATTTAAGTTAAGTCTAGACCTAGATCTAGTAGGCCTATTACAATAAAAAAAAAAACAGTCATTAGAAATCATTAGCATTTTTTATTAGGTCTAGGCATTGAAAAGTAAATTTATTATAAACTATAATAGATCTAAGTCTAAGTACTAACTTATTAAATAAGAAGAAATATTATAATGAATATTGTATAGATCTAGATTGACTAAATTATAGATAGATCTATAGATCTAGTTAAGTACATTAAGTTAAGAATTGATTATGGTAAATGTATTACGGTAGCCTAAATTATTAGATCTATGTCCTATGTCTATATATAATAATCTAATAATTAATCAACTTTAGTCTTTATTAATATCTATACTTTATTCTAATAAAAAAATGACTATAGGAATAGCATAAGATAGAATCTATACTATTACTAGATCTATTCAAGTTTTATAGGGCCTATATGAATCTAGACTGGAATTAGATCATAGATCTAAATATAGGACTTTACTAACAGAGAAATGATATGTACAATTGCACAAGAAAAGAAACTGGGTTTTTCTAAACTCTAATACTTGGTATGCAATAGTAAAACAGTAACCACTAAATAAATCGAAACTCGAAATCAAAAACGTAAATTTATTGTAATATATATAGGTCTGTGGTTGAATTTTATATAGAAGATATATAGAAGAAATGACTTTTGTAATTTCCTTTACAGAAATATTGGGCTATTCGCGTCTGACACATATATGTTCAGCAACAAACCCTATTGAAGATTGTTCATGAAATGGCGACAAATATTTATAAAATTGCAAGAATTTCGTTGTACAGAATACGGAAGTATTGTTAAACAATTCATTATAAAACCAAACAGGCGTAGTAATTTTTATGCATTTTAAGTAGGGTGGAATTACCGAAACAAAAAAAATCAAAGTGACACATAGAGCACATAACTGCAAATACACTTTAGTATAAAACTCTCCTATGTACCTCGGCTCGAGTAAGTTTTATAAAAAAAAATATTTTGTATGTTTTCCAATAATTTATTTGATCTGTTTCACTCACAGTGCTTAGAACATCGCCTAAAAACTCTCACTTTTCTCCTGTTCACTAATTCATATATTTGTTTCGTGCTAATGCTGTTAGTTTTTTTTTTTATCTTTACTGCAGCACGTGCTCGTAACCAAAAAAAAAAAAAGGTGTATGAGTGTTTGTGTGTGTGTGTGGGGGGGGGGGGGGGAAGCCAAATTTACTGGAGAGAGAAAATACAAAACTAAAATGTAAGAAAATAAATAATACGCATGCGCGTAAAAACATGACCGGATTCTGTTTGAAGCCCTGAGCAGGAATATGTTGTATGTTATCTCTACTTCGCCACATTGTTATGTCAGTTTGCCAGCACACCGATTGACTGCGGACGTCTAGTTTGTGGATCCATATACAATCTTCTCATGACCACGTTTAGAGACTTATCACATACACATTTATACAGCGATAAACTTAGAACTGTCAAATATAAACATGCTTATTTTCGCACAATTATGTTTGACTACGTTGAAATAAAGTGGGGGGGGGGGGAAAGGTCGCGACGGCCGAGTGGTTAAGCGCTTGGCTTCCCAACCTGGGCTCCTGGGTTTGAACCTCGATGAAGATATTTTGAATTCCGGGAGTCCACTCAACTCTAATGGGTAAATGCCTTTAGTTAAGGAAAGGAAAGCCGTTGTGCTGGCCACATGACACACTGCTCGTTAACTGTTGGCCGCAGAAACTGATGACCATAACATCACCTGCAATACAGATCGCGAAGTCTGAAAGGGGGAACTTGACTAATGTATACCCCATCTTCCCTAGAGATGCCCTAATCATGTTCTTAAAGTGCAATGGATTCAATGGATTAATCCAGATGTGCACACATACACACCTAGAAACATGATACACAAGTAAATGTGTACAAATACACATATGTCAACCTGTACATATATGAGGATACGCACATAAACATAGATAATTACACACATACGAACATCAATGTTAAAGGAATACGTTGGAATGCTTCCAGTCCGTGTCGGTGAGCAAAGATTGAGTTCTGGGATAGGCAGGTGTGTTCAGTTGAACATGTTTGTTTCACATTAGGTTTGTTCCTCCTTTTATCTTAACTTCCCCCACCATTTTTCCCAATTAAACAAAAAAAAAATTTTAACCAAAGTTTTGTATTAATTTTTTTTTAACGAATGACACGTAGAATTAAGAAAGTGTGCGGCATGGCCATGCATGGCCAAACATTTCGATTTCCAAATAAGATATGCATGGCCAAAACGCACTCGCATGGCTACACAACATTTGAATGGCCAAACATTTTCATGGCCAAACAATATCTGAATGACCAAACATATGTATGGCCAAACAACTGCTGCAGGCCACATGATGATCCTTGCTTTGCTCTATGTTGGACTATATGCTGAAGAGAAGTAAAGCAATCATTCTCTCTTATGCAAATGAGACACTTACCTCTAACTAGTTTGATAGCCACCTTCTGGTCATCGTAGTAGCCAGTGACCACCTTTCCAAAAGCCCCTTGCCCCAAGAGGGTGCTGAACTTAAGCTTCTGGGGGCTCAGCTCCCACTCGTCCGAGAAGACAATCAGCTGGTTGGAGTAGTCCGACTTTCCTGAAGGACAGACATGCACATTGATTTAGGTATCAATCAATCAATCAATCAATCAATCAATCAATGTGTTCTCGAAGTCTTTCGGTTTGACAATTGTGTTCCTGTTGGTATGCTTATATTTCCATAACCCTAACCGCGTCGCTAAGAGGCCCTTCAAAACTTCTGTTTACAATACATAATGAAGCCTCAGATCATTAGTTACTTGAACGTATAATAAAGCCTCAGATAATTAAGTTATTTTGATGATTTATGAAGCCTCAGATCATTAATTACTTCAGTGCATAATAAAACCTGTGATAATTAGTTACTTTAGCGCATAATGAGGCCTCAGATCAGAAGCGCCTTTGTATAATGAAGCCTCAGATCATTAATTACTTCAGTGCATAATAAAACTTATGACAATTAGCTACTTAAGCGCATAATGAGGCATCAGATCATTAGTTCCTTTAGTGTATAATGTGTGAGAAATTAATTTAGGTCTTAATAAGCTGAGAATCACTGCTTTAGGGTGTTCGAAAATGTGCTTCATTTATCGTTCCTTTTGCATCTCGTTTGTCGAAGGCGGTCTGTGCAATGCGTACATAATATCAATGTTTGTTTCGTTTGTTGGCTTAGTTCTGGACTTTGGTTATCTAAATTAAAATAGGGAGAAAAAAGAGTTACATTTTTTTTTATTCGCCCATGTCATGGGGAAGACAAAGCAATAATCTTACTGTTACAGACTCTAACACAAACGTGGGCAACAAATTAACACCACAGTAGAGAAGAAAAAAAAAACAGCTAAAAAAAAATACATGGCTAGAAATTCTATTTGGAGACAGTCTCAGATCAAACAAAGCTTTCTTCACATTCTGAGTGGCAAATTAAAAGATTCAATCTCGTCATCATTTCTTGTGCTCTCCGCCCTTACCTCCTACGTTGGACTTGTAGCTGTTGCTCTTGGCAACGGTCGCCTTGGTGACGATGATGTCCTTAAAGCTTTTGCGCTTCTTGTACAAGACGGCGGCCAGGCTGGACAGGACTAGGACGATGACGAAACAGGTGACGCCTATGATGATCCCGTTCATCTGGGTGATGTCGTCATCTAAGAAAAATGGATAGAATCAAATGAACGAGTATGCTTGCCTAATAAACTGGTGTCAATTTCAAAGCTTTGCATTAGGAGACGCAGAACTTATAATAACGTACAAACGTACATTATTCATTATAAATAATTGTAATGTAACAATTACACAGTAGGTCTAAAACTAAAGCTGAAGTTTTGATGGCTAAAAGCTAGATGAATTACAATATTTTGTTTTAAATTAAACTCAAGCTATTTAATTAGAAATAATGTAAGATATATGTACAATTTCATATTTGTAGCAAATGTATATCATATATACCTTTGTCTAGAGTAGCACATTTAGTAAAATCACTAAATTTAGAAGGCCTTAAGGATAGAAGACGTAAAAGTAAAGTAGCAACTATACATAAAACACTAAAGCATGATCTTCAAATACAAAACCAAAATTTAATAAAATACTCAGAAAGACACAAAGATAAAGACACATTCCTCGTTCCATATGCTAGGACAAATTTGTACAAAAGCTTCTTCTTCCCTAGTGCTATAAGACCATGGAAAGGGTTGCCTGAGCCAAACAGGAAAACCAATGACTTAGCATAATTCAATTTATTGGTTAACATGCATGACTACATCATCATACATGCATGACGAGTAGGACGTAATCATCTTTTTTTGAAGTAACATCTGTATTTTATAAGATAAGATATTTGTAGTTTGTGTGCTTAGTGTGCTGTATACGTGGCTAAGTTTACTATGTGTGTGTTTAGATGTAGTTTTACTTATTAGTTCAAATGCGTTAGAAGTTAGTTAATATATAGGTAGCAGCTGTTATGTCTGTTTAACTACTGCACACCTCCTTCGTATTCAGACCAAAATGCGGTGCCCTATATTTAATGAATCTAGGAAATTTAGGCACCGAGAATTTAGGCATTGGATAATAAGAAACATGGAAATTTAGGCACGCGGAAATTTAGAAACCCGGAAATTTAGGCACACGGTAATTTAGGCAACCACCTCCGGGTAATTTGGGCACCTGGAAAATTAGGCAATGTATTTCTTCTGGACACGAACATCAATATTATGACGTCAGACACTGTCAATGTTGGAGTAGGGGTATGAAAGAGGGATGTGGGTTCCTTGTCCCATGTGTTACAACGATGATATGAAAAGTGACCAATCAACGAACATAAAAACTAAACACACAAGCGGTGAGCACAGAATGACACACACACACACTCACCATTCAAAAGCCTGTAGGCTACTGGTTCCTGGTAACTGGGCAGTTCTGAAGTGTTGAACAGCAACGTCTCTTCAATGATATTGTGGTCTTCGTCCCCAGACACGAGCTTCGTTTCCACCTGTAACAATCAGGACAAACACAAGTCCTTGACGTTCAAACAGACTAGAAGTTTCATTGAGAGCGATCTTACCAGATGCAAACTCTGCTTCAGAAGCATCAATGGATGAAATCTTACCAGATGCAAACTCTGCTTCAGAAGCATCAATGGATGAAATCTTACCAGACGCAAACTCTGCTTGAGAAGCATCAATGGATGAAATCTTACCAGATGCAAACTCTGCTTCAGAAGCATCAATGGATGAAATCTTACCAGATGCAAACTCTGCTTGAGAATCATCAATGGATGAAATCTTACCAGACGCAAACTCTGCTTGAGAATCATCAATGGATGAAATCTTACCAAACGCAAACTCTGCTTGAGAATCATCAATGGCTGAAATCTTACCAGACGCAAACTCTGCTTGAGAAGCATCAATCACTGAAATCTTACCAGACGCAAACTCTGCTTGAGAATCATCAATGGCTGAAATCTTACCAGACGCAAACTCTGCTTGAGAAGCATCAATCACTGAAATCTTACCAGACGCAAACTCTGCTTGAGAAGCATCAGTGACTGAAATCTTACCAGACGCAAACTCTGCTTGAGAATCATCAATGGCTGAAATCTTACCAGACGCAAAAACTCATTAAGAGACCTCATTGACTAAGATCTTACCAGACGCAAAGGCCTCTTAACAAGCATCATTAAAAGAGATCTTACCAAATGCAAACTCTCCCTAAGAATCGCCAATGGCTGAAATCTAATCAGACGCAAACGCACCTTAAGATTGAATGTGTACAAATGGGCCTCATTCACCAAACGTAAACAAACAACATTTTCTCTATATGTTCTATACAAATTACGCAATATGTAGGGTTGTCACGTGATACGTAATTTTCATTATTTTATCAATCTTATGACGTGGCTAAATTTGTTTATTTATAATTGGTGAATGAGGTCCTTTAATTTTTTTTTTATTTATCTAGACACATCTGCCCATTCCACTCTATACAAATACATCATATATAAACGAAAAAAGTTACCAGAAAAAAAAGATAACTCACCTTTACTACATACTGAGTATCCTGCTGCAGCCTCAGCACCACGAACGGATGTGAAGTCACAAACATGTCCACCGCCATGCCGTTGCGGTTCTCCACGAAGGTCGTGATGTTGTAGGACATCTCCGTCTGATTGGCTACGGGCTGCCACGTGACGTTGACCAGCACCAGATCGGAGTCGATCTCCGTGACCATTGAGGAGATGTTGACGAAAAGTCGAGGCTTCTCCTCTTCTGAAAAACAAAATGCGCCATCTCACAGGTCAGTGAGGTGGTAGAAAAGAGGGGGTGTGTGTTTCAAGATAGTTTAAAAAAAAATCTGTAAATCAGTGCTTCAATTGATTAAATGTCGGAGACAAAGGTGATAAAACATTTAGCTATACCTCATAGTACAAAAAGGTGGTGACAACTGTTTGTGGATTCGCGTAATAACAAAGAATGATATTCATATGCGTAGCCAGGATTTCATTTCAAATGGGGTGTGAGCCCCTAACCTCTTCCAGGATTTTCCGAAAACTCTAGAAATTAGAGCCTATCGTACTAATAAAAGAGTGATCAGTTATTCAATGAAAATATAAACATCTGAAGAATATCACTAGCTTTTAATAATACATAGAAACATTACAGTGGTACCGGCTTAACTTTATCATTTTGTATAAACTCTGCTTCTGTATTTCACCGATCTATTACACTAATTACAGTAAGTGGAAATTGTGTTCAAATAGAATGATATAGTGTGCAACTATGCATGAGACATTGAGGGATGACTTGTCTTACCTAATTGTGGAAGTCCCAGGACAGGTACCACCGGAAGCTGGTGCTCCTCGATGTCGTCCAGGCAGTGATAGGGCACCAGATTGTCCAGATGGTCGCATCTCTCAGTCTTAAAGGCGACCTCCACTTTGGCATTCGATAAACCGTAATGTAAGCTGATGGACAGTTTGTAGATGCTGTTGAAGTACAGGTCCCTGATTGTGTAGTTCCCCTGGACACAAGAGAGACAACCAAGTCATTGGATAACTGCAGATGTCTCGGCTATCAGTGTGACTACTTCTAATATAGAAATTGCAAATTCTTATCTATTTCCGCTTCCGGTTAAAAAGAAAGCTAAGAGAAAAAGACCATGACAATACGTGGGAGCGTGGGACGAGTTGCCTGAATCAGCCAGGAAAACTAATTACTTAGTAGAGTTTTAGCCAACATGTAAGATTAGATTACCAATGAACCTTATTCATCAATCGTAAATAAAGAGATTTAGCCACGTCATAATATTATTAAAACAATGAAAAATACATATCATATGACAGCCTTTAAGCTATACATAATTTGTATAGAAGATATAGAGAATCACGTGGCTAAATGTTGTTTGTTTACGATTAATGAATGAGGTCAATTATCTCTCTTGAAGAAACGTCCGTAATTTATAAGAAGAAGAATTGGTTTAGGTTGACTCAGTGCAATCACCGTGGTCTATACTCTTGAGTCTATGTAAAGTTACTGTCCGTGGCAAACTTTAACCCTCCATCTATTTATGTTTGTCTTCAAAGTCTGTTCCGTGAGTCTCTCGGCCCTCTGCCATTTGTCAGGCGTGTCACGGTTACTGAGGTGTGTATAGGTCTGGGAGAGTCTGCGAGTGGTGAGTCCATGCCATGGCGGAACGTGTTTATTTGTCTTTTTTTCCATTGGCCACGCTTGGTCAGTTACAGCTCTGGTAACAGAGAGGAGTGAGATTATTAGGTTGGTGAGTGGGGGTGATTTCGGATGTAGATAACAAAAGGGATGTAAATAACTTCCCCTTCCCTCCACTCAGTAAAGGGCCACTTCT
The DNA here is from genome assembly GCA_021533235.1 of Biomphalaria straminea. Lineage (NCBI taxonomy): Eukaryota > Metazoa > Mollusca > Gastropoda > Planorbidae > Biomphalaria > Biomphalaria straminea. The sequence continues at coordinate 9,108 of JADKLZ010077971.1, read as the reverse complement.
GTGTTCTTGTATCTGTCCAGTCAGTCCACCTAAGACTTTCATCTTTTTTTTTTAAAGAGGAGAGCGCTATTGAAAAATGTTAATTATCGTGGAATCGGTGATACTAGAAATAGGCGAGATCTTTTTTAAAATTAACAATGGTGGAGCGCACTTAAGGAAAAATAGACTTAATTGTTTATCCCAGTAACTAATACATGTGAAAGACCATTGATCGGTTAGTATGTGCTCTGGACTGAAGTCTGGATGGTTCAGGGCTTGAACCCTGTCCGCGATCGTCCTGTGGTAAGTTTAGGCAATAATGTAATATCTTCAAAGCTGAAGGAACATCCAAACCATGTACAATAAAACGCAATAAGAGACATAACAATTTGTTTCTTTACTATACATTCCATGGGAAAAGGTGAAAATACTGAAAAAATACTGGCCTTGCAACCGATACAAGACTCTTTAGAACAGCGGTTCTAACCTTTTAAGCCCGGCGCTCCCTTTTTACAATCCACCACTCTGCCACGACACACACATACAGCAATAGAAGAATAGACAATAACAATCCATATTTTCGATGGTGTTAGGTGACTCCTGGCAAATCATCAATCGATTCCACAACGGGGTCGTTACCCACAGGTTAAGAACCCCTGATTTAGAAACAATTACTGACCTTGCAACAGACACAAGACTCTTTAGAAGCTCTTACTGACCTTGCAACAGATACATGACTGTTTAAAAACTAATACTGACCTTGCAACAGATACATGACTGTTTAAAAACTAACACTGACCTGTTGTCCACCTCTGGCCTCAGCCGTGGCACTAAAAGAATCTCGTATACCACGGCACGGGAGGAGGTCGTGGTCAGTGTCACACTCAATGAAGACCCAGACCACAGTGTACACTTGTATCCTCTGAGGATCCAAGCCTCCGGGACCCCGGAACGTGACTTGCGCCTCCTGGATGTAGTGAGACCCTTCGGCTCCCTTGACCTTTTTCCGATCAAAAGTGATGTCAGCGGTCATGTCCTTGAACTTCTCAGTGAACCAAGCTGGAAAGGAACTTTTGTGGAGTTTCTCCAGCATTTGATCTGAAGGATCGTGGATAACTGAAAGAAGGGACCAAATAGTTTATGTTAGTGTCCGTGGCGTAACTAGGGTGTTTGGAGGAGGGAAAGAATGAGAAAATTACCACCGGGCCCTTACCAGAGGGGGCCTCAAATGAGTGTTTTTTACATTGAAAATTAAATACTAAGCAAAATGCAGGAGCGCCCAAAGAGGTCAAGCCTCCCCTCCGGCCTCCCAAACGATGGACATTTCCTAGGTACACCCCTGGTTGGTGTCATTGGCTATATCGTTTTACTAAAAGTACATTAGATGAAAAAAAAAAACTTTCAGAATAGAGATCCGCCACTTTACCTACAGATTAACTATACCTCAATTACAACTTATATAAAACAAATTTAAAGATGTTTGTCTCTTAGATATTTATAAAGCATGATACTATTTTTGAGTTGTATTTATTTTGATGAAATATGAATATTTATTAGACCTTTTCTAGGAGGCATATATACACCCGTAACTATCAGTTACCACCCGGGATAGCGCAAATAATTGTAAAATTAAAAGATAGCTCCTTCAGTTGTATTGGAAAGGTTTTTAAGAGAAGGGTAGGAGGGTGACTGTGCAGCAAGTCTTAATGTACCTTCTTGTTTCTCAGATGATGTCGGCTTGAATTTGGTCTCCGCTATCAGCCCGTGCTCAGACACAGCCTTCAGCCAGATCTCGGGCAGTATAGGGACACTGTTCACATCGACACGGACCTTAGTGGACACGACCTGAAAAAAAACAAAAACAACAGAATTCATTGGTATAACATTGAGAACATTTGTAGTCCATCATGTGATCCAACATCATGCGATCTGGACGTCTCGTGTGTGTTCACTTTCAGAATGACTGATTCACTTTGTCAATACATACAACATTAAAGGGAACTAACAATATCTACGATCTTGAGCTGGTTTTGGATGATCTCATTGGTAGAAACAATGGAAATAATTACAGACGTTTAATGAAAAAAAAACAGAAGATTATTAGAGCCTTCTAGTAATCCGTTTGTTAACCTGTACAGATATAGCCTCATGCTCGAACTGTGACTAACTTGGACGTTCAAGAATCAACTTGTTTAGCTACAGCTGATTGTGTCTTGATTTAATGAGACGAAACCAACACCAGCAGTTTAGTCATTCAACTGAGCGCATCCATTGTCTTTCAAGTCAGAAATCGTACTTAAGCCTACATATTTAGAGACTAATTTCTATAAGGTCATTGAATTTCATGGTAAATATAAAAAGCCCGTATCGTGTTCTAATGACACTTAAAAAGAAAAAAAAGAGAGAACTTGTATGAATTTTTCCTAACATATGAAATAAGAAATATGCATTTATCTCTGTGCCTTTTCGAGAACGCTATAGTATTTATAGTCATATAATATACTCGGCCTAAAAATGGAATCTCAACCATACTTTGACATAGAATCATTAAAAGCCTCGTAATATTATTTTTTTTTTAGTATCAATAACTGTTTATAATTGATGGCCTAATTATACTGATATTAATGTACACATAAAAGTCTAAATCTTTTATTATTACAGACTACATAATTTAATAAATCCATTGTATTTAAAGACTTTATTTTTAAGACCTTTAAATTGGAGACAGATATTTCTCGCGAATATGCATGCATTATCCTCAATCCAATCACCATTGCAAATGACACCATCGTATTGACGCTCTCATTAAGCCTCCATTATTGAAGAGATGCTATTTATAGGATAACTGCGTGCTATTTTAAATCACGAGAGTAATGAATTATTTTTTTGAATGTATCAATGTGTGTGTGGGTGAGTGAATGTGTTCGTGGATGTATGTTTGCGTATCCTGGAAGCGTCCGAAAAATAAATTAATCGCGATAAATGCAAACATTGTTAACCTCTGCTGAATTTATTAGTGGATACTTATTAGTGCATAGCATTACATTAATGAACGCATTAATTACAGATATGAAAGGACTTAAAGAGCCTAAAACCTTTCATAGTCTTTCGCCCAAAACTGGCCAGTTAGCCAATATATCGTATGTGCTCATCTTAGGCTTTGAATTTCATTAAACATTTAGTCAGAAGTTTATTTATTTTCAAGATCCTTTGCATAGCGCATCTTTCATGTTAATAGCATGCTCATTGCACTATGGCAACATTAATTTGGTTGACCAGTGGGGTCGGTGTGATTTCTGAGCAAGTGAACGTGGTGCTCCGTGGTGCTCAGTAAACACAGCTCAGCTCTATCAGGGACTCGAACTCGTGCCCCCCCCCCCTGATAGGTAGCTGCTAGTGTTGTATTTGCACACAACCGCACATTTTAGAGACAATAGTGAGAAAATTAAGTGAAAAAAAAATTGTGTATACAAATTTAGTTCTACAAATTTTAGCAAGAAGATTTACAGCCACCACTTACGGAGGTTTCTGCAACCGTGCTCAGTTTTGGAACAGAAGAGGACATGGAGAATGTCATCATAAAAACCTTTGTGGACACAAGCGTCGAACAAAAGCTTTAGGGATGAATGCGCAATGATTACTTACATTCTTGTAATAACTACACAAATATTTATTAGGTGACGCGGTGCCTGAGAGGTAAAGCGATTGGCTTCCGAACCGAGGTCCCGGGTTCGAATCCTGTAGAAGACTGGGATTTTTAACTTAAGGATATTTGGGCGCCTCTGAGTCCAGCCAGCTCTAATGAGGAAAAGTAAAGGTGGTGGGTCGTTGTGCTGGCCACATGACACCCTTGTTAACCATGGGACACAGATCGCAAGGTCTGAACTTTTTACATTATCCCCCCACCGCTACAATACCCTTTCTCCCAGATCATAATTCGAGGCTTCTACAAATAACTCGAAGATGAAAAACACAATGCTAAGAAAGAGAAATAAAATGTTCCTGATAAGGCATCCATTTTTTTCCCTCGGCCTGTACAAAATAACCGGGTCTAATTCAGTCGGGTTCAGTTTCATCATCGGGCACCAAAACGAAACCGCATCCGCCCCGGCTGATCCTCCAGGTCGCGTGGTAACAATGTTCCAGACAAATTTGAGGCAGCTGTCATAATTGAGCGGTGTAGTACAAAAAAGAGGGAGGGGGAGGAAAACGATGTGTGTGGGTGTGGAGGGGGATGATCGCTCTGAAATTCAAGAGGTAAGGAGGAATGCTCATGACTGGGAGAAGGGGAATTCTTGAAAAGGAAGAGTGAGGGGGGGGTAAAGTTTGGTGCCTGGGGAGGGGCGTTTTGTGAACATGTAAAAGGTGGGGGGGTGAGTTTAACCATTTAGCGAGGGAGCTGCTGGCAAGGTGGGTGAATGTTGGTGGGAGAGGTTTGCGGCTGATAGGCAAGTAGTTAATTAACAAGGGAGAGATGATCTAAAGGTCATGATATGAAAGGTCAACTCGATGCAGACAAATTTACAAGGTGGGGGGGGGGGGGGGAAGTAGGAGTGACTTGCTTTTGTTTTGGCTTTTTTTTTTTTTTAACTTTCCCTTTTTTTGTTTTGTCCATGTGAACATAATTATTTTGACCGCTGACCATCAAGTCGGTATTCAAGGTCAAAGATCCTTTGATTAGGGTGTAGGATAGTTCAACAGTATGCACCATTCCAGTGTACTATCATCTTTCTACCACAATATCATCTACTGCCACGATATCACCCACTGTCGTAATAGCATATGCTGTGATATCCTTTCACTGTGCTACCACAATATCACCCACTGTCATGATATTAGTCACTATCATACTATCACCCTCTCCCATGATATCTTCTATTATCACAATATCATCCAATACCACGAGTAATGGTATCACTACCATGATATCATATAACCCATGATATCACTGTCTCTGTCAAAATTATTGCATTCCACACTTCTGGGTAAGAAGTAAAAAAAAAAATGTACAGATGAATGAGGATTGTGAGGGAGAGGGGGAGGGGCAGAGAAATGTATCCACAATACATTCTTGTTGCAACGATTTACCCAAAGTCCTTACTGATAGACAAATCTCTCAGATATTATAAATGTGTAGTTCTATCACATGTCCGTAAATGAACGTAATTTTTATCATTGTAAAACCTACGCTCTAGGTAGCTATTGGACCTTTTCATAGCGAGCTGACAAAACTTATTGTCCGTGTGTCCGGCGTTGAGAATATAAAAGTATTGATAAATTAAAAAAAAAACATGTCATTTATTTTTCTTGACTCTTATTCGCTCTCTAGAATCAAAGATACAAACAATGTTGTAACATCGTTTAACAAGAAAACTTTTTTTTTTACCGTGGGCCCTTGTTTGTGCCGCAGGCATTAGATAGCTTACCCTTTGCTCAACATCGCTCCGTGCCTTTCAAACCCCACCCCCACTTTTTTTTTCTACCTTCGACCGCCCCATCTCCATTTCTCCACACACCTTACACCAGAACCTGTTTGACAGCTGGCGCGAAACAGAAGGTATAGCACTCCGTCTCTTTGCCCAGCCATTATCTCTCTGGTCTATGTACTTAGTAACAGGAATCACTTGTTAGCACCCCACTTAGCCCCCACCCCACCACAAGATCTTCCACCAGATCCAGCAGCGATGCCATCCTTACCATGACATGTCTACTTGACCCTAACCTTAACGCAAACCCCATTAGTACATTGAGAGAATTCCGTATATCTTACCCCCCCCCTAAGCAATACTAATAATTAATTTCATTTGAATAATTTATTTTTATATCAGCCGAAGAAATACTGCTAGCTGACCTCGCAGACATATTCAGGGCCCTAAATATTCCTAAGATTCTCGTTAACTTTCAGTGGGCACTTGTACTTGTAGGCAGTATTGTTGCAGACCTGTAACATGACCGGAAATGTCCTCAGTGGACACTGTTAAGGTGACTACAATGAATTTTGTTTCCCTCTAACAAATCTGGACCCTGGCAGTGCCAGAGAAGGAACAGTTAGTTCAAATAACAAAACTAATTATAATATAACCATAACATGTATTAACATGGAGGAAAACGGGTGTACTAATGTGCACTCCAAGGGATCTATTTAGTCCACATGAGAGAAAGTGAGATTTAACCTTCTTGTGAAACAATCCACCAGGTTTACTTGAGCATTGAAAGACCGGTAGAGATAATATTAAATTGTTGTTTGCAATAGAAGCGAATAAAAAGACTGTTAACTTTGACATGCGTTGCAATTTTTGATGGTGCCACGTTTCGTATATATCTAATTTCTATATGCTTTTCAAAAGACTTGCCGCATGAGAGTTTATAACCAATAACAGGTGGTAGGTATATGTTATTTTAAAAAATGCTTAACCATATTCCGTTTGGTTGATAACATTACGAATACAATGGTTATTTTAACAAGCACCTAAACAAAAACAATTATTTGCCTGGTGAAGATATTGTTGCTTGGATAACTAGAGTAAGAAGAACAGAAGAAACGAACCACAAAGAACAAAAAATTCTTGTTGGCTGTATCTGATCATGTGATAATGAAGGACGTACGTGACAGCAGACTATTTGTCCAGATTTTTTCACGTCGTCACATCCAATTGATGCTAGTGATAGGGCCCGGTAAGCATTTCCACAGCCCCAGCGACAACTGAGTCGGCGCATGCGAGGCTAGACAAGATTTGTGCTTCTCTGAAAGCATATGTCAGTAGGGTGTTGAGGTGTCAGGGGCGTGGAAGCAGCTGGGGCGGGAGGGTGAAGTTGAGGGGAGCGGCGTGTAAAGACCGAGCAGTTCGAACTGAGCTCGTCATTGATAAAAATCATTCCATAACTGAAACTACGTGTAATGACAGGGGCGTGTCAACACGACAAGCTAATGAAGTAGAGAGAAAGGGAGAGACAGAAAAACGAGTAGCGGAGAGTGGGGGGGGGGGAAACGAGTGCTCCTTCGAATACTTTTCATCTCCTCTTAATAGAGGCTAAAACATCTATCCACTTATTTAGTCGATTGTTAAACCAACAAATACAAATCAAAACAGCCATTGAATGTCTTGAGAATCACAGATAGAATACAAGGCCTTTCAGGCTAAGTAAGTTTTTAATAAACGTGTACTCTTGATCTATTTCACGTTTTAAAGTGCAAGGTGTCTTGAGTTGGCAGCACACTTGTTCAGTGCAGGAAGCGCAGAGGTTTACAATATAGAAGGGGAGGAGAAGGGGTCGCAATTCAAATTTTAAAACAGAGTAGTCTGCTCTTTCTTTTGATTTCAAATGTTCCTGTTTACAATCTGTCGTCAATAAAATACAGCAACAAAGAAAAAGAGAAAGTCAATGCCGGGGATAGGGTAAATGATAGAATGTAATGATCTTCATTTCTGTGGAAATATCCATAAATTACAAAAGAAACAAACCAAAAAATATAAGAATTAACAGGGACGTAGCTAGGAATTTTCCATCTTTTGGGGGACCGGGGGGGGGGGGGCTTTACCTCTTTGAAGGGCCTGCATTTTGCGTAATATTTAATTTGTAATGTAAAAACACTCAATTGGGGCCACCTTAAAGTGGATGCCAGGGGAAGGGTCTAATTCTCCCACTCCTCTCCCCCCCCCAACCCTAGGTACTCCACTGAGAATAAAGTTAAGACTGGGAGAGATTTTGAGATATAGATAAAAAAGCAAAACTCAATTGAAGAATCTTGTTACCAACTAATTAATAACAATTACATCGTGGTACAAGCAAACGCTTCTTGATAAATAAGTGGGTGCAATTAACTAAGTACCTGGTCAATAAGTGTCCACTCTTCGATGTGCTCCTCCGAAGGTCGGCTCAGGAGAACGTAGACCAAGGGTCCAGGGTAAGTCACGATGTCCCCACTGCTGGGCGAGATGGACGTGGGCGGTTGCCAGGACAGCTTCATCTCCAAGTTTTCCACAGTGTACTCTACTTCTTTAGAGAACGTCCACTCGCCTTGAAGTGTTCTGCTTGGAGCTGCCAGAGAGAACCACAATGAGACATAATTTTAGTATGAAGAGGAGGGTCAAGGATGGGGGGGGGCTGATGTACATAGTTGTAGTGACTAATAAAATAGTGTCAATAAATGTACCTTTGCGATGACTGAAGACAAACTCGCAGGCTGTTTTCTCTCCCTGTAAATAGGTCACAGGGAAATAGTTTGGTCAAAGTTTTAAAGGATTAAGAAGTGACTAGCAGTACACACTAAAGCTAAAAGTACTCACTGAAATTGAGAATTACTTTATACAACAAAAAACTACTCACGTAAACTTAAAAAAACAACTAAAAAAACTTACAAATACTATATAAAAAACATAATAAAAGTTAAAAATATTTCTGAAAACTGAGTACTTAATAAAACTAAATATACTTTAAAAAAACTAAAAAATACTTACTAAACAAACAAAAAAAAAAAGCCTATAAAAAAGTTTTTACTAATACTATGAAATTCTTTCTTAATGTTCAAGACCAATTTGAGGATTTTCAGATACATTCTTGTAATAACAACAAAAAAGTGTTGTTCTATTTTAAATCTAAACTTGTACAACTATTTTAAAAACAACTGCTAAGGTTTGAACCCTTGCCACTTACGCTAGATGACGTAGCTCCGCAGCCATTCTGATGACCAGTGGGTAGACTTAAACACATTCGCCAGCACTGTGGAGGAAGACATATACTTCTAGACATAGTATATACACTTAGGGATTGTATACACTTAAACACTAGAAGTTATCATACTATTATGTTAATATTTGTATAAAGGGCCTACAAATAGGCCACGCAGGTTACGAGTACTAAGATTGTTTTCACTAAAATTGGGAGGGGGGGGGACATGGAACAGTGGTTTTCAAATGTAAACATTTTCAAATATAAAGTTTTATTTCGATCCACAAACACACACACACACACAGTGCTTCTATTTAAATATTTTTGTTGTAATAATGTTGGATGCATGCATGAATGGATGGACCAACCGACCAACAGACAGACTTAGATAATAGATAGATAGATAATTAGTTAGATAGATAGATAGATAGATAGATAGATAGATAGATAGACGGAAGG
>JADKLZ010077744.1:0-11363 GCA_021533235.1 Biomphalaria straminea | reverse complement strand
TTTTGCCTTAACGAAACACTTCGCACACTCAGTATTTAGTGGGACACGGCTTTTTTTTTTTACTTTGAATTTTTTTTTCGATTAGTTAAAAAATAAAAATATTTTACATTTAACATTTTTGTCAAGTTAAAAACTTTTAATATATATATATATGTGAATTACAATACATGGAGAGCCTGTTTCTAGACTTTAAACTTTGTTGCAAACATCATAAGAAGATCCTCCTTCGCACATATAGGTTGTATGTAGCTAAAGTAAACATCTAGGTACTCTACAGGTAAACTCGACCAAAAATCATTTAATTGTTGATCTTTTTTGTGGTATTGTTTCAAAATAGATTCATAATCTATATCAGTTCAAAACTCATAATGATGTTATTTTGTTAACAAGAAAAACTAATAAAACTTCTTTTTTTTCTGCTTTACTCAGAGATTAATTTACATGTAGGCTTACTAGTTCAATATTCCAGTAGTTTGTGAAATATCAATTCTGTCGACGCGGTAACCTACACTAGGGTTCCGTGGAACACAATTTGGGAAACACTGATTTAGAAAAGAAACAAAGAAATATTACCTGTTACCTACCTGTTACCTATCCCTTAGTCTGGTGGACCGTTGGGGCGCCAAGCAAGACATGTGGACCATCTTTCTCCAATATATATATATATATTTCTAAATATATTTAAGTCAAAATGGTGACCATGACTACCTTCATTTCAATGACTAATTTTTTTTTTTACCTTGGTTCTGAAAACTATTGAAAATGTTAACTGGAGTTGTTTGAGTTAGTTCAGCCATTGGAGGGGGGGTATGACCAGCTAGTCTCATATTTCTACTCATCAATGCGGGATTAACGTTTATTCTATGAATTACTGGCTTACCTCCAAGTATATGTTCAGCCTGATAAGGTTTTGGCGCACCATGTCAGACGCATCATTCGCCAACGACTTCTGCCGTCTCATCAAGGCTGGCACGATTTCCACTCCTTTCTCTATCACGTGCATCCGGTCTTCCTCGGAGAGGTTGTACAGAATGTCGTAGGCCTTCTTCATATAGTGCTGCTTGTCGGTGTTGTTTCTGCTCCTCAGAATGTTCTGTAGAGGAGCACAGTCACGAAAGTACAATTTGGCTAGGATAAATTGAAAACGATTCCTAGGACAACTAATACCTTTAAATAGATTCCCCCCCCCCCATTCTAATTCAGCCCGAAAGAGTTAAGAAAAAAAAAAGATGTAGTGTAACTCTTTATGTTCGCCCCAAGCCAGAGGAGCTCACACGTGACCCTTCACTTGTGTCAGTAGCGCCATCTCCATTGTTCTCAAGTTCAATGGAACCGATCATCCGCGGCGTCACTATGCATTGCGGGCAGAGGCTACAAGGGGCCGGATAACACCACCCCAGAGTTCTGACAAGACCCGCGGGTCGTGATTCGGGCCTCACTGGCATAAGCAAACTTTAACCCTTTGAGTTTTCATTTCAAACAGTGGAAACAGAGGCACTTAATGTCGTCTGAAAACCTTTGACATTCTCTATGATCTAAACCTTAACTACCCTTAACCCCATCAGTTCTATTCCTTCACTTCTTTTATCGTTAATATTACACTATCATTTCATGTATATTCAAAGCTTTTGTGGTGGATGTTGTTACAACATTGAATTTGTTATCTTGATGTTGTTTATGCACTTGTCAAGAAACTTTCGTCTGTAATTGCGCTGACGTGAGTGCAGAGAGATAACACGCAAGTGTTTCTACCTATGCTGGAACTTTTATTGGACCTTGTGTTACATATATATTTATTATGTGCCCCACTTTTGCTTTGTTTTTTGTTTGTAATTTTTTTTTTGTTACCAGGCATATATTTGACGAAAACTGACGTATACAATTTTTAACATTTATTAAAGGACGAAACAAATATTTACCTCTAGTTGTAGCTGCTGATAAAACTCCAGGGGCCAGTAGGACAAGGACACCGACTTGAGGTAGGACGTTTCACTGCAAGGCTGAAAACACTGGCAGTTCATCTCATAGGCTCGGTCATTGTTGAGCTCACGCTGCATCCTCTCCTCGCACTCCAAGGCCGGGGTCGGGATGAACATCCCAGGCACCACTTTGCCCGAGACGTTTTTCACGATGTCCTCCCAGTTGCGAATCACGCCGCAGAAGGTGACGTTCTCCGTAGGCAAGTCTGGCAAGGCCGACGACTTGCAACCGCACCTGGACATGATGAGCCGCTGCTTGCAGAGCTGAAGGCAGGCGAAGAACGTGTTCCGGTACGTCCTCATGCCCTGAAGGGAACCAACAGTGCAATTCCCGTAAGGCGCTGGAAGTCTGCTGTGCAGCAGCGCTTTTAGCCCCACGGATGACGAGTATCCTGGAGGGATGTCTATCCCGTGGTCCACGGGGCTGGGCATGGAGCCAGGAGCGTGAACGACCACCCGTATCCCGGCGCTGTGCAGAATGTTATTGTCGAAATTATATACTCCATAAAACCGAGGCATGGGGTACGCCTTTTCTACCGACATGATGAGAGATAATCCGTTCTCCGGACCAGTAGCGTGCATTTGCAGTTGATCCGCCAGCTGTCCACCGTTGAAAGTGAAGCAGTTGAAGTAGTTTCCGTCAAAGGACGTTGTAAAGTTTGACACATTGCAAATTTCACGATTAAATCGGCAGTGGATCAATAGATCCGGAAGCTCGTGGCTAATCATTTTGGCTTCGTCGCCGAGATTTTCGTAGAACGCTCGAAAACTCTCTATGAAGGACATTTGTTCGAAACTAAACATCATGATAAACTTGAGCCATCGTTTGACTTTTTGACCTTTGGTGGTGTTTTGTAAGTTCAGGATTTTCGTGATGGAGATGGGCTCGATGTTGCACACTGTGACCGATGGATACTCCACCGGCATGCTATCCTTGATCTCTGAGAGCTCCACCACCTGAAACTGGAGGTACTTCCTGACCAGCAGAGACAGCTGCAGCGTGGCCGCTGTGAACCCGATAATTACCAGCAAAGCCCAGATGACCTTCCTCTTGGTGTCACGTGACGTGACGATCTTAGCCAGCCCGTGGGCGTTGCTCTCTGAGCCCAGCTCGGCGATGATCCCGAGGACAGTGTGGCTGTCATTCTCCTGGCTGCTATGTGTGTACGTGTGCTGGTAGCGGTGCTTTGCCGAGCTCAAACTGTGCGGTGAGGTAGACATGCTGGGCTTGGCGTCGGGGCTGGTATATTTCATGGGCTGTCCGTGGACTTTCCCTGAAAGGAAAAATAGCGGAGTGTTGGTTGAGTCACGTGGAGCTGATGGTACGAGTTTTACTCATATAACAACGTGGTTAAAAAAAAACATGTAACTCAAACGTCTCACGTAGGCTAGCACTGAATCTTCATTTCCAACATACACATAGGTTTGGTTTGTTTTACATTCAATATTATGTATAACAGTACAATTTGTTTACTTTTTTGTTTTTTCCAAACAATGGTAATTGTTTACCTATTTTAGGCGTTAGACCTTGTCGAAGTTCCTTAGTGCTGGCTGAAAGTAAACAAAAGCCAGAAACAGAAAGTTAATATTGCAATCACTAGATCTTTTTTTTTTCAAAGTTAACAAATATAAATAATAATGATAAAAGAAAAAAAAAAACAACATGTTTTCACTTTATCCACCAACTGATGGTTTTATCGTGTATTCTCATTGGTAACTCTGTGAGTGGTCCTGGGCACGTTTTATCGAAGCAAAGGCTTGCAGATGAATGCGTGTTCATTGTTTGTCTTTCAATGACACTTTTCTGTCGTCCCTCAATTGGTGAGTATCGAAATGTCAGGCTACACTTTATGTTCACCATATTGCTCATCTTTTGAACAACGTCTAGAGTCCTAGATTAAATTGCCTTCTTTCAAGCTAATAGTCCCGAGATGCTTCTGAGATTGTCTCGCTCTGTAACACATATTATTTTGTTCACAAGCGGATCTTTATAAAAATGAAAGTATGGCAGATCGAATGTTTCTCCTTTCTCCACGCACAGTTCCTGACTACTCCTTGAAATTGTTTTCTACGCATTCTGACAAACAAATAGTATTAATGTTTCCAATTTCTTTTCCTGCAATTTACATCAAAATACACCTTGGTGTGTTAATTGGCTTCACGGCTGACAAGTTGATAGTGATCTGTAGTGCATCGTGAAATGTTGCATGAACGGAAAACAAAAGATGAAATAATCTTTGAAACACTGCCTTGATTTCCTTACGAGATTACACTATATCTGTCCAACACAGCCACATGGTATTAGATCAAGAGAAGAAGGACCAAACGTTTCATGTACATACATGCAATTACAGACATTTGTTTAAAAAGTGCATTAACTGTGGCTCAAATCCTAGATCCCAATTCACTAAGAAGTTTAAACTGTCATTCAATCCAGTCTTGAGCATTGTTTATACATATGAGCTTACATTATGAGATAGGGTTTAATATTATGCGACCAAAAATGAGTCCTTGCAGGTCTATCGAGCCATTTGAGCCAGTGGCGTTAGTCATAAGGTCATGATTGAAATAAACCTGTGATTGTGAGTAGCGCTTTTACTGTTGAGATTTAAACTTCACAGACAGACAGATGGACAACACAAAAACAACATCGGCTTGTTCCTAGCTGAAATATTCAGTGATGCATTTTATTTTTATTATTTTTTAAACGCTCTTTCTGTCTCATCCCATTCTTTCTGCTTCCCCCTTTTTCTTCAATCTTGTTTTTTTTTTTTCTTTTGAAACCCAATGCACGTGTACCCTACTCCACGCTGGCAAACGGTAACGCCGATGTCGTGCCGAGGGATGGGCGTAATAGTCGTAAAATGGAATAAGTTTCGGCTCAATATAGTTTAAACCAGGCTTAACATAAGTGGTAGTGAGAGACAGAGGCGTGTCTAACATTACTGGGTTCAATGTCTTTCTTATGACAAATACTTTGTTTAATGTCCATTAAAGAGTCCAGGCCGTAGTCTCTCGAGACAGTGTGACCCACAAGAAACCTTTTGCTCGCATGATTCATCGCCCGCTTCTGCTCTCTGAAAATGATCCCGTCACTGGACGTTCATCGAAACACATCCGTTACGGGATCACAACTCTTGTAAAGCTTCGCTCCCATCGAGCAAGGTCGTAGTATCCAAAGCATGCAGCGGTAGCCTTCATTTTACCAGTACGACGTGCAGTAAAAGAAAAACACTGGGAGGTGTCCTCGCCTGAGATAAAGGAGCTTCCAATTAGTTTAGTTTTATAAATATCATTTCAATGGAATATAATATTATATATAAATTCAGATATCGAGCAGACCTATAGACTTGGTCACTGGGGTTACATAAACTATACTGTGGAAAAAAAAAGAGATTCTCCAAAAAAATGCGAACAAAAAACAAAACAAATCTAAGGATTGACGCACTTGGGCAGACATACAGACAACTAACGCGCACGCGTTGACAAATTGAGAGAAGTTTGAAAAGAAATGAGAATTGGTTTATAGGATTCACTAGGCTCCTCCTGCTTTAACAAAAATACAATAAAAAAAAAGTACAGAAATGGATAAAAACAAATCGTCAGTTATTTCCCTTGACACAGCAATAAACAATGTCAACCAAAGTCATAGCCGTTGAAATGGTTTAAACTGCTAATGCAATCTGAGGTTGTTAAGGGGGGTTTACTCTCTCTGTTTATCTAGCCAATAGAAGATTTTTCAACACGCACACAGTTGGATTAAGAGACGGTGGATACATTTAGCTGAGAGAAACAACAACCATTTTAACATTGGATAATTCTATCTCCATGCGTAATCTTTTTCATATGAATGGAAGTCACAGTTTATTTTTAAATTCTTTAAACTGAAATAATTTACTACATCAGAAGATCGGCATATCAGTGGACTTGTATATAACCCAAAGCTTATTTTCTTAGCCTATCCGCTTACAATGTATCTCTTTGTCATTATTTTAATCCAGCATTTTGTCTAAATATTTATACAGATAATATATAAACGGGAGAAACAAATCTATAATGTATTGGTACTGAAGAGAAGTAAATACATTAAAAAAAATCATTCTTACTTCATGTTTAAATAATCTAGTCAGCTAAACATACATATTTTATACGTCATGAAAAAGAGAGAAAAAAAATGCCCGCGTTGGGATCGACCCCAGGATATTCGCGTTACTATTGCAACTGTTTGTCAACTTGGCTAACTAGACATTCTACGATGGGGGGAGCTTAAGCTTGAAATAAATGAATCACTTTTTCAGCTTCAATTTTTAATTTGTACTTTTCATCTTCCACCTTTTGACTATTAAGAGAAAGTGTGAACTCATTGCATACATGTTTACATGACTATAAAAATATTTCTTTCATGGCATTTATTATACTTTACTTCTCGACGCTATTTATTTCTTAATGTTTACCGCTGAGCACAGCTTTCTCGATAAGCTTTCATTTATGCTTGAACGATTGCAAATCAAACTGAATACATACATGGTTACCTAGTGCATCTATTCATGCGGGGCATATCCACTGGGCAGCTAAGCTTCAGGAGATCGAGGTTTGTTTGTCCACCCGGACAAGAGATGATCTGCGGTCTAATACAAGTCTTTGGTGTCAGTGATTGCAATGGATAAACAAGTTCTTAGAGCTGAGAAGCGAGAAAAAAAAAAGAATGCCGCCCCCCACCCCTCCTCCCTTTGTGCTGCCCCACTGTAAATAAAAATGTATCGGCTATTCTTTGGCCGATCTTTCCCCCTTGTGGTTCCTTCCTCCCCCCCCCCTCTCCCCTTTGCTCGCTCAGAAAAGACGTGATGGTGCTAGATGTAGATGTAAATATCAGATGCAAACTTCAGACGTTTCTAGGACTTGGTGTTTTTCTTTTTGACCAGACACACACACCCAGTTGGCCCCGCCTCCATCGTGGGAAAGTTTATTTTTCCCTTAGCTGTGTTCATTATTCAAATGTAAATAAATTAAAACAAAAAGAACGGCCCACTGCCCTAGAAAAGCTGCAAAATAAAAAAAATTGATGGCATAGAAGAGTTACAGCATAGAAGATTCTCAACCCGTTGAGCTCTGACCCAGTGTTACAATGAATCACCCTAGACACCCCATTATTTTAAAACACCTCCACTCATGGACAGAGACATTCCAGACGACCCCTGATCTCTGAGCTGGGAACTGTTTCTTTCAACGGGATTTGGAAGTGTCGCCCGAGTTTCCAGGATCGCAATGCATGATTGGTTATTCATGGGAAAAATCTGTTGGCTCTTCAAGGTCATTTGTTTTATCGACTCTCTGTATATTACAAGCTTAGTCAGAGATCGTACAGTGTATAATTAGTAGATTATTTACAGCGTTGGTCAAGGTTTGAATAATTGTCAGTTTCTTAGAATTGTTTGATCATCTGATTTTCTGTTGTACTGATGCGAACTATTGGGAAGGGGTGCAAAGTAAAAGAATAGAAAGTGGATCGATTTGAACATTCTTAGTGTTGAAAGTCATGGATAAATCTTTTGTTTTCAACGTCTTTTACTAGGCATGCTCTCTTTTCCATTCATTCATCTGTCTGGCCAGGGCCGGTCCTAGCAAGTGCGGGGCCCTATGCGAAACTGATTGCGCGGGGCCTAGTCTGTACGAGAATAAGGATAATAATTGAAATTTAAGATTATGTACAAGAACTAGGTTAAAAATTTGCGATCCGTACTTTACGAACCTTGTAACCAATGGCATATATATTTATATGTCAATCACTATAAAAGTAAATAAAGTACTCAAACTATCGATTAAAGTAAAAGCTATCAAGATTATTATATTTTATTACATGAAAGCTGACAATGCCTTTTTTTTTTTCTTTTTTCGCGCTTAGGATTGGCGTGTTCCGCAATAAATGACACCCACAAATGACAATTTTGTCTTTTTTTCAGGAAAATTTAAAGATTTTTCAGGAGATTTTAATAAATTCAGGAGATTTTGAGGAATTTTTCGTATATATTTTGCAATTTATAAAGTACACATTGAATTAGCGCGGGGCCTATGAAAGCGCGGGGCCCACTGCGACCGCATAGGTTGCAGTGGCCTAAGACCGGCCCTGTGTCTGGCTATGCTGGTTCGAATCTAAAGCACCAATAAATAATGTCCAGACATAGCTGGCTCTTTTCTATGACTTTACATTTCTGACCTTCAAGAATATTAATGACTTTGACATATTCAATGAGGTAGTTCTGGATTTCTGACCTACTTTAACCAAAGTCACGTGATGGCTGGCAAACAAGAGGAAAATGCCCTTGTCTTCCTGTATATTTCCAATGCTGTTGCTCCTCTATTTTTACAAAAGTTTACATTCACAAACATTTTTAAATTTGGAGAGTACATCAACGAAGTTCCTGAATGTTCAAATAACTATACGAATATTTTCAAAAAGAGCTAAGAACTGTTTAAGGATGGGTTTAAATTATCAATGATATTTCCTTTATGGTAATGACAAGCGTCAACACATTGCCGATGATACATTCACATACAGAAGAAGATGTTTATTAAAAGTTCTATCATTTTTAAGAAATTTACTGAGATCCTATATATACAAAATGTTACATTAAAGTTTACAAAAATGTGTCGACGAAATAGATCTAGATCCATTTTATTACTTAGAAACCAAATTTAACATTGAAAGGGTGGGGTAAGACACATTTGGCCCGTGTAACTGTAAGAGTAGATCTTGATTTATCCTTCACTATCAGATGTGTTATTTGTATACTACAGAACTCAAGCCTATTAGCTCAAGGAAAAACACATGGCGGTCTTTTCATCTTTTATAACAACTAGTTAACATATCGACTACACACTAGACTAGGCCTAGACTGACCAATTCAATACACACTGGTCTGCTGTCCAACTTTTAGTGTTCTACTCATGTTCAAGCGTGGTTACTTTTGGGCAAAAAGGAAGTGGGGATGAAAGTGTTACTTTTTTTTTCTAGGATTGGTTACCCGAATGCTAAGATCTGTAACTGTAGTTATTGTACTTTGTAGATCAAGAAATCTTGATCTCAGTACGGCAGATTATATGCCAATGTTTCGGTACCTTCTATCCAAGGTTTAACTTTTTTGTTTTAGTTGAAACTATAACAAAAATGTATCTCTAGATTCTCCTGTTATTAACAAATTATAGTTTAGCGCTAATGAGTAAATTGAAACCACTAAATATTGACTTCAAATGCTTCTGATTCCCCACTACAAACTAACTAAAACTAAGCACGGTGCACACCATCACGTGACTCGGGGGGAATCCGGAACTACCTCATTAAAACCTCCGAAGGTACACAGGGGCGCACCGCAGGATTTTTCGCAAAGGGGTTGCAAGTTGCGACCAATGGTTCAAGTCGTAGATTTAACTTTCTTATCACTTTTTAGTTACGCAGATTATTAAAAAAAAACTAGTGCGCCCCCCCCCTTATTTTTTCTTGCCCTATGTGATATAAAGAGCACTGTAAATCCTTATTTCTTGAAAAAAAAAACAAACACCAAACTAGCGAACAATCTATTCATGTACAAGTTGTTTATTCGTGCGGCCCATGCCTCACTACGGTAAAACAAAGCACACACACACAAAAGACAACAACAACAAAACTACAAACGTTGACTGTTTATCGACTGACTATCTATCGATAAACGTTTATCGTGCACAGTGCTAAGAGTGTTCTTCACGTTCAAACTCTTCCATCATTTTAGGAACTCAAACAGATTTCCTTCTCTCTATAAAGATTATTATTATTATAATTGTTATTGGTCTAATACAATTGCTTATCCTTAGAACTGTACTTCAGTTGAAACACCACTGTGGCTACTTAGAAGAAGTTAATAGATTTGAAGATGCAAAAAAAAAATATATAAAAAATAGCTATAATATTGCTACTCAGAATCCAGTCTACTTCAAAATTTATCTACTATACTAACTAGCTATATAAGCCTAAATTCTATCAAACTATATGCAATTATATATAGGTCTGTGATTTTAGATAGTTTCATTTTCTGTTGATGCAAATTTTTTGGAAATTTGGAAAATTGACTGTTTTAGAACTGAAAAGTTGTGAAAACAAGTTTTACTTCAACGAAGAGCGAATCAAGAAATTTCACTTGCTGTTTTACACTTGAAATAGCTATAATAAAACCGGAAACTGTTTCTATGTCCAGTCTAGGTAGGCCCTATATAAATTATCTATGTAAATGCTATATATCGGAAAGTTAAAACTTGTTCAGCCAATTTAACGGTGCATTTTTTTTAATCGGGAAAGTATCGCTTGAATGGCCATTAATACTCACCAATGTACCTCCTGCGGGATAGTCCCCATTGCATGATTATCTTTAGCTGCACAGCTTAACTCTTTATTTCGGAATACTTGATCTCGGAATGCTTGATGAAACTATAAGAGTTCATTAGTTCCAAGATGCAAGACCTTCATTCTCATTTGATTTTCCGGGCAACCTCACTAAACCAGGCGTTAATAAACAATATAGATATAAATAAGGATCAGTGATACAAGTACTGTATCCACTTGGGGACTCACCCTCGAGGGAACAATATTTGGTAACTCATCTTTTTATATCGTCTTCAAGAAGTTCATTAGTGATTATTAGGCTAGCTATTGTATTATCTGAATCAAGAACCATGTGCTGTTATAGCATTAGACTCTTGCCAATATTATGTTAACATATTTATTGCCGTTTCTTCTGAAGACTATTGGCTGAAGTAAGCTCATAAAATGGTCAGTGTCCTGTGATCTCATGCTGTTATTGTCAAAGTTGCCAAAATACAGGAGTCTCAAATACTGTGCAATAAACAATGGTCTTTGTCCGCGTGTGTGTGTTTAGTCTCTCTGGGAGGTGAATGTCTTTCTCCAGTGGTCATCTGATTGAATTAGACGTTTGGTCAATTGTTAATGCAGGCTTGTTTTAAGGGGATAAATTGGGAGCTAACTGACCAGTTAGTGCTATTGCTTTATTGAATTGCTTGATGAAATAAGCATTATCTGTGTAGTTGGGGCATTATTATTTCGTTGGCTTTAAATGACGTTATATATAGCCTTCACGTGTTCATTTTTCTCTAACTGTTGCCAATATCCAGGGTTAACGTTAGTAGGAATAAAATACTTTACTATAATCATAGACTGTAATCATCGACAAAGTAAAAGAAAAGTTGAGTTTCGACTGTACCACCAAGGTCATGCTAGGGGGGCTTCAGGGCGCTCCACAGATCTAATATACCGCTCTGTTGTTTAGAAAATGCCGACTCTGGTAGACACAGCAGCGCCCTGACATATTTAGACTATACGTTGTTTAGGTTTCCCATTTC
>JADKLZ010077743.1:0-11366 GCA_021533235.1 Biomphalaria straminea | reverse complement strand
TTTTGCCTTAACGAAACACTTCGCACACTCAGTATTTAGTGGGACACGGCTTTTTTTTTTTACTTTGAATTTTTTTTTCGATTAGTTAAAAAATAAAAATATTTTACATTTAACATTTTTGTCAAGTTAAAAACTTTTAATATATATATATATGTGAATTACAATACATGGAGAGCCTGTTTCTAGACTTTAAACTTTGTTGCAAACATCATAAGAAGATCCTCCTTCGCACATATAGGTTGTATGTAGCTAAAGTAAACATCTAGGTACTCTACAGGTAAACTCGACCAAAAATCATTTAATTGTTGATCTTTTTTGTGGTATTGTTTCAAAATAGATTCATAATCTATATCAGTTCAAAACTCATAATGATGTTATTTTGTTAACAAGAAAAACTAATAAAACTTCTTTTTTTTCTGCTTTACTCAGAGATTAATTTACATGTAGGCTTACTAGTTCAATATTCCAGTAGTTTGTGAAATATCAATTCTGTCGACGCGGTAACCTACACTAGGGTTCCGTGGAACACAATTTGGGAAACACTGATTTAGAAAAGAAACAAAGAAATATTACCTGTTACCTACCTGTTACCTATCCCTTAGTCTGGTGGACCGTTGGGGCGCCAAGCAAGACATGTGGACCATCTTTCTCCAATATATATATATATATTTCTAAATATATTTAAGTCAAAATGGTGACCATGACTACCTTCATTTCAATGACTAATTTTTTTTTTTACCTTGGTTCTGAAAACTATTGAAAATGTTAACTGGAGTTGTTTGAGTTAGTTCAGCCATTGGAGGGGGGGGTATGACCAGCTAGTCTCATATTTCTACTCATCAATGCGGGATTAACGTTTATTCTATGAATTACTGGCTTACCTCCAAGTATATGTTCAGCCTGATAAGGTTTTGGCGCACCATGTCAGACGCATCATTCGCCAACGACTTCTGCCGTCTCATCAAGGCTGGCACGATTTCCACTCCTTTCTCTATCACGTGCATCCGGTCTTCCTCGGAGAGGTTGTACAGAATGTCGTAGGCCTTCTTCATATAGTGCTGCTTGTCGGTGTTGTTTCTGCTCCTCAGAATGTTCTGTAGAGGAGCACAGTCACGAAAGTACAATTTGGCTAGGATAAATTGAAAACGATTCCTAGGACAACTAATACCTTTAAATAGATTCCCCCCCCCCCATTCTAATTCAGCCCGAAAGAGTTAAGAAAAAAAAAAGATGTAGTGTAACTCTTTATGTTCGCCCCAAGCCAGAGGAGCTCACACGTGACCCTTCACTTGTGTCAGTAGCGCCATCTCCATTGTTCTCAAGTTCAATGGAACCGATCATCCGCGGCGTCACTATGCATTGCGGGCAGAGGCTACAAGGGGCCGGATAACACCACCCCAGAGTTCTGACAAGACCCGCGGGTCGTGATTCGGGCCTCACTGGCATAAGCAAACTTTAACCCTTTGAGTTTTCATTTCAAACAGTGGAAACAGAGGCACTTAATGTCGTCTGAAAACCTTTGACATTCTCTATGATCTAAACCTTAACTACCCTTAACCCCATCAGTTCTATTCCTTCACTTCTTTTATCGTTAATATTACACTATCATTTCATGTATATTCAAAGCTTTTGTGGTGGATGTTGTTACAACATTGAATTTGTTATCTTGATGTTGTTTATGCACTTGTCAAGAAACTTTCGTCTGTAATTGCGCTGACGTGAGTGCAGAGAGATAACACGCAAGTGTTTCTACCTATGCTGGAACTTTTATTGGACCTTGTGTTACATATATATTTATTATGTGCCCCACTTTTGCTTTGTTTTTTGTTTGTAATTTTTTTTTTGTTACCAGGCATATATTTGACGAAAACTGACGTATACAATTTTTAACATTTATTAAAGGACGAAACAAATATTTACCTCTAGTTGTAGCTGCTGATAAAACTCCAGGGGCCAGTAGGACAAGGACACCGACTTGAGGTAGGACGTTTCACTGCAAGGCTGAAAACACTGGCAGTTCATCTCATAGGCTCGGTCATTGTTGAGCTCACGCTGCATCCTCTCCTCGCACTCCAAGGCCGGGGTCGGGATGAACATCCCAGGCACCACTTTGCCCGAGACGTTTTTCACGATGTCCTCCCAGTTGCGAATCACGCCGCAGAAGGTGACGTTCTCCGTAGGCAAGTCTGGCAAGGCCGACGACTTGCAACCGCACCTGGACATGATGAGCCGCTGCTTGCAGAGCTGAAGGCAGGCGAAGAACGTGTTCCGGTACGTCCTCATGCCCTGAAGGGAACCAACAGTGCAATTCCCGTAAGGCGCTGGAAGTCTGCTGTGCAGCAGCGCTTTTAGCCCCACGGATGACGAGTATCCTGGAGGGATGTCTATCCCGTGGTCCACGGGGCTGGGCATGGAGCCAGGAGCGTGAACGACCACCCGTATCCCGGCGCTGTGCAGAATGTTATTGTCGAAATTATATACTCCATAAAACCGAGGCATGGGGTACGCCTTTTCTACCGACATGATGAGAGATAATCCGTTCTCCGGACCAGTAGCGTGCATTTGCAGTTGATCCGCCAGCTGTCCACCGTTGAAAGTGAAGCAGTTGAAGTAGTTTCCGTCAAAGGACGTTGTAAAGTTTGACACATTGCAAATTTCACGATTAAATCGGCAGTGGATCAATAGATCCGGAAGCTCGTGGCTAATCATTTTGGCTTCGTCGCCGAGATTTTCGTAGAACGCTCGAAAACTCTCTATGAAGGACATTTGTTCGAAACTAAACATCATGATAAACTTGAGCCATCGTTTGACTTTTTGACCTTTGGTGGTGTTTTGTAAGTTCAGGATTTTCGTGATGGAGATGGGCTCGATGTTGCACACTGTGACCGATGGATACTCCACCGGCATGCTATCCTTGATCTCTGAGAGCTCCACCACCTGAAACTGGAGGTACTTCCTGACCAGCAGAGACAGCTGCAGCGTGGCCGCTGTGAACCCGATAATTACCAGCAAAGCCCAGATGACCTTCCTCTTGGTGTCACGTGACGTGACGATCTTAGCCAGCCCGTGGGCGTTGCTCTCTGAGCCCAGCTCGGCGATGATCCCGAGGACAGTGTGGCTGTCATTCTCCTGGCTGCTATGTGTGTACGTGTGCTGGTAGCGGTGCTTTGCCGAGCTCAAACTGTGCGGTGAGGTAGACATGCTGGGCTTGGCGTCGGGGCTGGTATATTTCATGGGCTGTCCGTGGACTTTCCCTGAAAGGAAAAATAGCGGAGTGTTGGTTGAGTCACGTGGAGCTGATGGTACGAGTTTTACTCATATAACAACGTGGTTAAAAAAAAAACATGTAACTCAAACGTCTCACGTAGGCTAGCACTGAATCTTCATTTCCAACATACACATAGGTTTGGTTTGTTTTACATTCAATATTATGTATAACAGTACAATTTGTTTACTTTTTTGTTTTTTCCAAACAATGGTAATTGTTTACCTATTTTAGGCGTTAGACCTTGTCGAAGTTCCTTAGTGCTGGCTGAAAGTAAACAAAAGCCAGAAACAGAAAGTTAATATTGCAATCACTAGATCTTTTTTTTTTCAAAGTTAACAAATATAAATAATAATGATAAAAGAAAAAAAAAAACAACATGTTTTCACTTTATCCACCAACTGATGGTTTTATCGTGTATTCTCATTGGTAACTCTGTGAGTGGTCCTGGGCACGTTTTATCGAAGCAAAGGCTTGCAGATGAATGCGTGTTCATTGTTTGTCTTTCAATGACACTTTTCTGTCGTCCCTCAATTGGTGAGTATCGAAATGTCAGGCTACACTTTATGTTCACCATATTGCTCATCTTTTGAACAACGTCTAGAGTCCTAGATTAAATTGCCTTCTTTCAAGCTAATAGTCCCGAGATGCTTCTGAGATTGTCTCGCTCTGTAACACATATTATTTTGTTCACAAGCGGATCTTTATAAAAATGAAAGTATGGCAGATCGAATGTTTCTCCTTTCTCCACGCACAGTTCCTGACTACTCCTTGAAATTGTTTTCTACGCATTCTGACAAACAAATAGTATTAATGTTTCCAATTTCTTTTCCTGCAATTTACATCAAAATACACCTTGGTGTGTTAATTGGCTTCACGGCTGACAAGTTGATAGTGATCTGTAGTGCATCGTGAAATGTTGCATGAACGGAAAACAAAAGATGAAATAATCTTTGAAACACTGCCTTGATTTCCTTACGAGATTACACTATATCTGTCCAACACAGCCACATGGTATTAGATCAAGAGAAGAAGGACCAAACGTTTCATGTACATACATGCAATTACAGACATTTGTTTAAAAAGTGCATTAACTGTGGCTCAAATCCTAGATCCCAATTCACTAAGAAGTTTAAACTGTCATTCAATCCAGTCTTGAGCATTGTTTATACATATGAGCTTACATTATGAGATAGGGTTTAATATTATGCGACCAAAAATGAGTCCTTGCAGGTCTATCGAGCCATTTGAGCCAGTGGCGTTAGTCATAAGGTCATGATTGAAATAAACCTGTGATTGTGAGTAGCGCTTTTACTGTTGAGATTTAAACTTCACAGACAGACAGATGGACAACACAAAAACAACATCGGCTTGTTCCTAGCTGAAATATTCAGTGATGCATTTTATTTTTATTATTTTTTAAACGCTCTTTCTGTCTCATCCCATTCTTTCTGCTTCCCCCTTTTTCTTCAATCTTGTTTTTTTTTTTTCTTTTGAAACCCAATGCACGTGTACCCTACTCCACGCTGGCAAACGGTAACGCCGATGTCGTGCCGAGGGATGGGCGTAATAGTCGTAAAATGGAATAAGTTTCGGCTCAATATAGTTTAAACCAGGCTTAACATAAGTGGTAGTGAGAGACAGAGGCGTGTCTAACATTACTGGGTTCAATGTCTTTCTTATGACAAATACTTTGTTTAATGTCCATTAAAGAGTCCAGGCCGTAGTCTCTCGAGACAGTGTGACCCACAAGAAACCTTTTGCTCGCATGATTCATCGCCCGCTTCTGCTCTCTGAAAATGATCCCGTCACTGGACGTTCATCGAAACACATCCGTTACGGGATCACAACTCTTGTAAAGCTTCGCTCCCATCGAGCAAGGTCGTAGTATCCAAAGCATGCAGCGGTAGCCTTCATTTTACCAGTACGACGTGCAGTAAAAGAAAAACACTGGGAGGTGTCCTCGCCTGAGATAAAGGAGCTTCCAATTAGTTTAGTTTTATAAATATCATTTCAATGGAATATAATATTATATATAAATTCAGATATCGAGCAGACCTATAGACTTGGTCACTGGGGTTACATAAACTATACTGTGGAAAAAAAAAGAGATTCTCCAAAAAAATGCGAACAAAAAACAAAACAAATCTAAGGATTGACGCACTTGGGCAGACATACAGACAACTAACGCGCACGCGTTGACAAATTGAGAGAAGTTTGAAAAGAAATGAGAATTGGTTTATAGGATTCACTAGGCTCCTCCTGCTTTAACAAAAATACAATAAAAAAAAAGTACAGAAATGGATAAAAACAAATCGTCAGTTATTTCCCTTGACACAGCAATAAACAATGTCAACCAAAGTCATAGCCGTTGAAATGGTTTAAACTGCTAATGCAATCTGAGGTTGTTAAGGGGGGTTTACTCTCTCTGTTTATCTAGCCAATAGAAGATTTTTCAACACGCACACAGTTGGATTAAGAGACGGTGGATACATTTAGCTGAGAGAAACAACAACCATTTTAACATTGGATAATTCTATCTCCATGCGTAATCTTTTTCATATGAATGGAAGTCACAGTTTATTTTTAAATTCTTTAAACTGAAATAATTTACTACATCAGAAGATCGGCATATCAGTGGACTTGTATATAACCCAAAGCTTATTTTCTTAGCCTATCCGCTTACAATGTATCTCTTTGTCATTATTTTAATCCAGCATTTTGTCTAAATATTTATACAGATAATATATAAACGGGAGAAACAAATCTATAATGTATTGGTACTGAAGAGAAGTAAATACATTAAAAAAAATCATTCTTACTTCATGTTTAAATAATCTAGTCAGCTAAACATACATATTTTATACGTCATGAAAAAGAGAGAAAAAAAATGCCCGCGTTGGGATCGACCCCAGGATATTCGCGTTACTATTGCAACTGTTTGTCAACTTGGCTAACTAGACATTCTACGATGGGGGGAGCTTAAGCTTGAAATAAATGAATCACTTTTTCAGCTTCAATTTTTAATTTGTACTTTTCATCTTCCACCTTTTGACTATTAAGAGAAAGTGTGAACTCATTGCATACATGTTTACATGACTATAAAAATATTTCTTTCATGGCATTTATTATACTTTACTTCTCGACGCTATTTATTTCTTAATGTTTACCGCTGAGCACAGCTTTCTCGATAAGCTTTCATTTATGCTTGAACGATTGCAAATCAAACTGAATACATACATGGTTACCTAGTGCATCTATTCATGCGGGGCATATCCACTGGGCAGCTAAGCTTCAGGAGATCGAGGTTTGTTTGTCCACCCGGACAAGAGATGATCTGCGGTCTAATACAAGTCTTTGGTGTCAGTGATTGCAATGGATAAACAAGTTCTTAGAGCTGAGAAGCGAGAAAAAAAAAAGAATGCCGCCCCCCACCCCTCCTCCCTTTGTGCTGCCCCACTGTAAATAAAAATGTATCGGCTATTCTTTGGCCGATCTTTCCCCCTTGTGGTTCCTTCCTCCCCCCCCCCTCTCCCCTTTGCTCGCTCAGAAAAGACGTGATGGTGCTAGATGTAGATGTAAATATCAGATGCAAACTTCAGACGTTTCTAGGACTTGGTGTTTTTCTTTTTGACCAGACACACACACCCAGTTGGCCCCGCCTCCATCGTGGGAAAGTTTATTTTTCCCTTAGCTGTGTTCATTATTCAAATGTAAATAAATTAAAACAAAAAGAACGGCCCACTGCCCTAGAAAAGCTGCAAAATAAAAAAAATTGATGGCATAGAAGAGTTACAGCATAGAAGATTCTCAACCCGTTGAGCTCTGACCCAGTGTTACAATGAATCACCCTAGACACCCCATTATTTTAAAACACCTCCACTCATGGACAGAGACATTCCAGACGACCCCTGATCTCTGAGCTGGGAACTGTTTCTTTCAACGGGATTTGGAAGTGTCGCCCGAGTTTCCAGGATCGCAATGCATGATTGGTTATTCATGGGAAAAATCTGTTGGCTCTTCAAGGTCATTTGTTTTATCGACTCTCTGTATATTACAAGCTTAGTCAGAGATCGTACAGTGTATAATTAGTAGATTATTTACAGCGTTGGTCAAGGTTTGAATAATTGTCAGTTTCTTAGAATTGTTTGATCATCTGATTTTCTGTTGTACTGATGCGAACTATTGGGAAGGGGTGCAAAGTAAAAGAATAGAAAGTGGATCGATTTGAACATTCTTAGTGTTGAAAGTCATGGATAAATCTTTTGTTTTCAACGTCTTTTACTAGGCATGCTCTCTTTTCCATTCATTCATCTGTCTGGCCAGGGCCGGTCCTAGCAAGTGCGGGGCCCTATGCGAAACTGATTGCGCGGGGCCTAGTCTGTACGAGAATAAGGATAATAATTGAAATTTAAGATTATGTACAAGAACTAGGTTAAAAATTTGCGATCCGTACTTTACGAACCTTGTAACCAATGGCATATATATTTATATGTCAATCACTATAAAAGTAAATAAAGTACTCAAACTATCGATTAAAGTAAAAGCTATCAAGATTATTATATTTTATTACATGAAAGCTGACAATGCCTTTTTTTTTTTCTTTTTTCGCGCTTAGGATTGGCGTGTTCCGCAATAAATGACACCCACAAATGACAATTTTGTCTTTTTTTCAGGAAAATTTAAAGATTTTTCAGGAGATTTTAATAAATTCAGGAGATTTTGAGGAATTTTTCGTATATATTTTGCAATTTATAAAGTACACATTGAATTAGCGCGGGGCCTATGAAAGCG
The DNA here is from genome assembly GCA_021533235.1 of Biomphalaria straminea. NCBI lineage: Eukaryota > Metazoa > Mollusca > Gastropoda > Planorbidae > Biomphalaria > Biomphalaria straminea. The sequence continues at coordinate 3,307 of JADKLZ010077743.1, read as the reverse complement.
CGGGGCCCACTGCGACCGCATAGGTTGCAGTGGCCTAAGACCGGCCCTGTGTCTGGCTATGCTGGTTCGAATCTAAAGCACCAATAAATAATGTCCAGACATAGCTGGCTCTTTTCTATGACTTTACATTTCTGACCTTCAAGAATATTAATGACTTTGACATATTCAATGAGGTAGTTCTGGATTTCTGACCTACTTTAACCAAAGTCACGTGATGGCTGGCAAACAAGAGGAAAATGCCCTTGTCTTCCTGTATATTTCCAATGCTGTTGCTCCTCTATTTTTACAAAAGTTTACATTCACAAACATTTTTAAATTTGGAGAGTACATCAACGAAGTTCCTGAATGTTCAAATAACTATACGAATATTTTCAAAAAGAGCTAAGAACTGTTTAAGGATGGGTTTAAATTATCAATGATATTTCCTTTATGGTAATGACAAGCGTCAACACATTGCCGATGATACATTCACATACAGAAGAAGATGTTTATTAAAAGTTCTATCATTTTTAAGAAATTTACTGAGATCCTATATATACAAAATGTTACATTAAAGTTTACAAAAATGTGTCGACGAAATAGATCTAGATCCATTTTATTACTTAGAAACCAAATTTAACATTGAAAGGGTGGGGTAAGACACATTTGGCCCGTGTAACTGTAAGAGTAGATCTTGATTTATCCTTCACTATCAGATGTGTTATTTGTATACTACAGAACTCAAGCCTATTAGCTCAAGGAAAAACACATGGCGGTCTTTTCATCTTTTATAACAACTAGTTAACATATCGACTACACACTAGACTAGGCCTAGACTGACCAATTCAATACACACTGGTCTGCTGTCCAACTTTTAGTGTTCTACTCATGTTCAAGCGTGGTTACTTTTGGGCAAAAAGGAAGTGGGGATGAAAGTGTTACTTTTTTTTTCTAGGATTGGTTACCCGAATGCTAAGATCTGTAACTGTAGTTATTGTACTTTGTAGATCAAGAAATCTTGATCTCAGTACGGCAGATTATATGCCAATGTTTCGGTACCTTCTATCCAAGGTTTAACTTTTTTGTTTTAGTTGAAACTATAACAAAAATGTATCTCTAGATTCTCCTGTTATTAACAAATTATAGTTTAGCGCTAATGAGTAAATTGAAACCACTAAATATTGACTTCAAATGCTTCTGATTCCCCACTACAAACTAACTAAAACTAAGCACGGTGCACACCATCACGTGACTCGGGGGGAATCCGGAACTACCTCATTAAAACCTCCGAAGGTACACAGGGGCGCACCGCAGGATTTTTCGCAAAGGGGTTGCAAGTTGCGACCAATGGTTCAAGTCGTAGATTTAACTTTCTTATCACTTTTTAGTTACGCAGATTATTAAAAAAAAACTAGTGCGCCCCCCCCCTTATTTTTTCTTGCCCTATGTGATATAAAGAGCACTGTAAATCCTTATTTCTTGAAAAAAAAAAACAAACACCAAACTAGCGAACAATCTATTCATGTACAAGTTGTTTATTCGTGCGGCCCATGCCTCACTACGGTAAAACAAAGCACACACACACAAAAGACAACAACAACAAAACTACAAACGTTGACTGTTTATCGACTGACTATCTATCGATAAACGTTTATCGTGCACAGTGCTAAGAGTGTTCTTCACGTTCAAACTCTTCCATCATTTTAGGAACTCAAACAGATTTCCTTCTCTCTATAAAGATTATTATTATTATAATTGTTATTGGTCTAATACAATTGCTTATCCTTAGAACTGTACTTCAGTTGAAACACCACTGTGGCTACTTAGAAGAAGTTAATAGATTTGAAGATGCAAAAAAAAAATATATAAAAAATAGCTATAATATTGCTACTCAGAATCCAGTCTACTTCAAAATTTATCTACTATACTAACTAGCTATATAAGCCTAAATTCTATCAAACTATATGCAATTATATATAGGTCTGTGATTTTAGATAGTTTCATTTTCTGTTGATGCAAATTTTTTGGAAATTTGGAAAATTGACTGTTTTAGAACTGAAAAGTTGTGAAAACAAGTTTTACTTCAACGAAGAGCGAATCAAGAAATTTCACTTGCTGTTTTACACTTGAAATAGCTATAATAAAACCGGAAACTGTTTCTATGTCCAGTCTAGGTAGGCCCTATATAAATTATCTATGTAAATGCTATATATCGGAAAGTTAAAACTTGTTCAGCCAATTTAACGGTGCATTTTTTTTAATCGGGAAAGTATCGCTTGAATGGCCATTAATACTCACCAATGTACCTCCTGCGGGATAGTCCCCATTGCATGATTATCTTTAGCTGCACAGCTTAACTCTTTATTTCGGAATACTTGATCTCGGAATGCTTGATGAAACTATAAGAGTTCATTAGTTCCAAGATGCAAGACCTTCATTCTCATTTGATTTTCCGGGCAACCTCACTAAACCAGGCGTTAATAAACAATATAGATATAAATAAGGATCAGTGATACAAGTACTGTATCCACTTGGGGACTCACCCTCGAGGGAACAATATTTGGTAACTCATCTTTTTATATCGTCTTCAAGAAGTTCATTAGTGATTATTAGGCTAGCTATTGTATTATCTGAATCAAGAACCATGTGCTGTTATAGCATTAGACTCTTGCCAATATTATGTTAACATATTTATTGCCGTTTCTTCTGAAGACTATTGGCTGAAGTAAGCTCATAAAATGGTCAGTGTCCTGTGATCTCATGCTGTTATTGTCAAAGTTGCCAAAATACAGGAGTCTCAAATACTGTGCAATAAACAATGGTCTTTGTCCGCGTGTGTGTGTTTAGTCTCTCTGGGAGGTGAATGTCTTTCTCCAGTGGTCATCTGATTGAATTAGACGTTTGGTCAATTGTTAATGCAGGCTTGTTTTAAGGGGATAAATTGGGAGCTAACTGACCAGTTAGTGCTATTGCTTTATTGAATTGCTTGATGAAATAAGCATTATCTGTGTAGTTGGGGCATTATTATTTCGTTGGCTTTAAATGACGTTATATATAGCCTTCACGTGTTCATTTTTCTCTAACTGTTGCCAATATCCAGGGTTAACGTTAGTAGGAATAAAATACTTTACTATAATCATAGACTGTAATCATCGACAAAGTAAAAGAAAAGTTGAGTTTCGACTGTACCACCAAGGTCATGCTAGGGGGGCTTCAGGGCGCTGCTGTGTCTACCAGAGTCGGCATTTTCTAAACAACAGAGCGGTATATTAGATCTGTGGAGCGCCCTGACATATTTAGACTATACGTTGTTTAGGTTTCCCATTTC
>JADKLZ010077722.1:0-11656 GCA_021533235.1 Biomphalaria straminea | reverse complement strand
ACTACATCCTAAAAATAGACTCACAGTCAATAAATAAAGAAGAAAATCCAACTTATCTTGGTGTAAAATTAGACCAAAGACTGTCTCTAAAACACTTTATGGCTGATTTAAAAGAAATGGCATCTCAGAGATTAAACATAATGAAGACATAGCAGGAACATCCTGGAAAGCTGAAAAGAAAACCTTAAAACAGTTATACGCTGGATACGTCGGATCTGTCATGGATAACTATCTCTCCATACAATTAGCCGCCACCAAAACCTATCAGTCAGCTTTGGACGCAGTCCAAAACCAAGCCCTGCGTCTGATCAGTGGAGGTATAAGAACCACTTCCACAGCTGCCTGTGAAATTGACTCAAATATTGAACCTCTTAAGGCGCAACAGAGCAGCATTAGAAGCTATTGAGAGATACAGTAGGTTGGAGGTCGACCATCCAAATAAACTATTAACACAGAGAAATAGGAAAAAAAAAAAAAAAGCAAAGAACAACTTACCGACAAACTAGCCATAAAACACCATCTACTCAATAACTGAGAAAAAATTACCAGATTCCCAAACAAAACTCCTGGACTTAATTATAAACAACCAACAATTAAACACATTTAATAAATAATACTCTAACACAAGAATCAAATCCACTGGAGCTCAAAGGACGCTTGAAACAATTGAAAGCTATCCAAAAACAGCTATCCATATATACACCGACGGATCAGCCTTCAAAGCCACCATCAATGCCGGTCTTGGTGCCTTCCTGGTCTTCCACAAAAATAAACATTTTGAAATAAGTGCACCCTGTGGCGACTACTGCTCAAACTTCCAAGCCGAAATTGAGGCAATTACCATAGCTTTGCAGGCACTCGAAAATCAATTACATGAAGGAATACAAGCACCATCAGATATAGTTATCTTTAAAAACTCCCAATCCACTCTTTGAGCACTTAACAGCAGCACCTCAAAAAGCCCAAGAGAGTTGACAATACTATTAATGATAATACACCAGAGATGACCAACATCATATTACAGTGGATCCCTGGACACATTGGTGTCATGGGAAATGAAAGGGCAGATAAGCTCTCAAAGGCAGGATCATCAATGGAAAAACCAGATAGACCAGTAAACTACCTCACCATAAGGTCAAAGCTAATCAACAACCACAAAGAGGAGTGGCTCAAACAATGGGCAACAGGTGTGATAAAAATTTCACCCCTCTAGGTATCACTCAGGTCTAGACATTTAATTAATTTATTTTATCATCCAATCTTCATTCTCTCAACTTAGCCCATATGGCGCTAAAAAGCACTTTTACCACCCCTCCGTCCCCCTTTTCTCTAGGCACCGATGTCACATTGTATCTTCCTAATTTGACACAAGTCTAGTCAGTCCATCGACCAGAGTAAGTTCCCCTTCCTTATCTGGACAAACATCCTGGGCGAGGCCTTTGTTGTATTCTTTGGACGGAGTCTACCTCTCCTCTCCTCTTACCAGGTGACACCTTCCCTACCCTGATAGGGACTGGTCACTTCAAGGGACCCTTTCAACTCGACAAGTCGCGCGTCTAATCTCTTTGTCTAGACAAACCCTCTTCATCGTCTAACCACCTGGGAGACGCGAGACGGCCCATATTTGCTGGTCTTTCAAATCTTATCGATACACCGGAGACATGCGGCCGGGTCAAGCAGGGATCTCTTTGTTAAAGCAAGTCAGACAGTCTGTCACATTTGAGAGTATATCACACCCCTCTCGCCCCACCTCTCATCCATCTTTATATGGACAAGATTTAGCAAATCGTCTCATTTCTTTCTGGAGAGCTGAGAGGGAAGATACATTTCTTTGTTTGAGCTTTACGCTTATTCACTTCAATATTCCTTACTTTTGGATTTCGTGGTATGTGACTTAGTAAAGTGCTTGGTAGCTTAGTGTGTATGTATTTGTGCATTTATTTACTACATTGTATTTGTGTACATATTTGTGTAATTCTTATCTTGGATTATATTTTATTATCATGACTTGTACGACTCAATAGTCAAAGTCATCAACTTTATCTGGACTAGAATTTATTAGTAATTCTTTCCACGGGTATTTAGCTCTTTAGCTATTATTCATGCATCGCTTATAAATTATCGCTCAACACGAGCCCTAGCCCTTTATTATTATTATTGATAAATTCCTTGACCGGGAACTATCATAATATTTATGTAACATTTCTTCTTACCAAGTATATATTTACGCTTAATCCATGACAAGGAATGCCGTAATTGTTTATGTACTATATTCTGTCTACCAGTTGGTCAGACACATTACTTAGGTAAAACCATGTATACATTATCTTATCTTATCATTATCGTATCTCGACTGACTGCCTTGATAATTTCACTGGCTCACTAATACTATGCTTGGATGAGATATATAAATAATCTCCCCTTGTATTCATTTTAACAAGAGATTGCGTCCCTTGAACGGGCCCCTTCTCCATTCAAGCTTGCTCTATTGTTCAGGCCCCACGGCCAGATGTAAACAATAGCGACGTGGTCACTGACCATTAGCCATCTCCCTTCCCCTTTTCATCTTGTCATCTAAGCGACTTGTAATGATCTCACCGTGACAGGCGTGTCTTACAATTTAACATTACTTGTAATCTCCCCTGTTATTTATGTGTTAGCTCCCTTTGATATTTGTGAAACTAAGTTATGGTTTCTATTCATCAAATATTACATTACATTGTTGTTTCCCTGTGTGGGACTTCACTATTATTATTATTATTGTTGTTATCCCCCCTGATGGGATGCAATGTTTATTGGATTAACTCTCCTTACTATTGTGAAACTATTTTATGGTTTCTATTTAACATTCTGAAGATGTCCCTCACGGAAAGGCTTCTACCTCCCAGTGTCATCATTATGGCTAAGTCGATCTACGCATCTCGTTACAGCTTTTATCTATAAGCAACTCCTATTTGAAGCCATATCTAAGTAACGCTGTTACCAGTCTGCTGACACCAGATCTGAAGATACCAGCCTTACCTACTACACACACGAGTCCGACCAATAATCGCTAGCTAGAGATACGTCAATGCAGCTACGTACTGTTGGACTGCCCCGTGCGCTTGGATCAATCACGCCAGCCCGCCCGCAGACAACGTCAGCATCAGCCATACCAGTCTCGCCAGAGCAGCATAGGAAAGCTAAGCAACCAGCCTAATGACACTCAGACCACTTGGTTCTTATATCTTATGATGATAGTCTCATTTTATGTAAATAGTTAGGCCCATCCTAACACTACAGCATTTTACCTTTACTTATTTTTCTCTATGTAAATAAACTGTACATGTATTTTACGTAACAGTATCTGTTGCCTGCATTCTTAACGCTGTGCCTGTTAATCTTATATGCAAGATAGGTTCTCACATTCTTAAAACCCCCTAGACACCTAAACGGCCACAATCTTAACCTACTTGTCACATATTTGGGGCGCCGCCGGGATGATTTTACCCTACTAATACTGCAGGGCCAGCAGGCAACTCCATATTTATTTTACTATCATCATAGTGAAGTACTTATGTATTGAGTGTCATTTAGTGTTATTTTATAAATTTGTATTAGCTGTAATTATACCTTATTCACAGGTTATTAAGCACCAAACCAAGCTGATACCACCTTTCCGATAACTCTTAAGTAATCGCTTTCAGCAGCTCCTTCATCTATCCTATATCTCATCCTATCATCCACTCCTTCTGCTTTATCGCCCTTCACCACACCCTAACCCCTCATCCAGGCCTGGATTAACCATTAGGCAAACAAGGCACGTGCCTAGGGCACCAAGCGTTTCTCGGGCACCACAAGTCCACAAGAAAAATGTGTATATTGTCCCGGTAGCAGCGCGAAATCGACATGACAAACGCAAATGTAATGTTGAATCGCACATTATTTAACCTTGGTCCCACAACCTGGGGGGTAAAATATCCCCATCCAATTATTTGCTATTTTTCTTCGAGGCATTTTGTGCTTTTTTTTTTTTTTTACTTTTATACGAGAAGTTTGTGCTACGTAACGCACTAATGCCTAGCGACAAAATCACTTCCGTTTTGGTCTGTTAGTGAATACAATTGTGAATAGTGCTAATTTGTCGATGTGACATTATATGGCTGTATATTTCATTACATTTGAATAGTTTGGCTGATGAAAATGGGTTCAGTGACTGGAAAAAAAACATTCAAGCTGATAATCATGAACAAAGCGCTACTCATAAAGACTGAATGTTAATATACCTAACTCGTCGACAAGGCTAGGGTCTACTACAAGAGCTAGAAGAGCAAATTAATGAGGAGTACAGTTGCTGGGAAAATATTTTGAGGCGAGCACTGCCGAGCAGTAGCGTTTATTTGTACAATAGCTGAGCGTGGTCTGGCTTTTTAGATCTTTACAAAATGGAAATTATCTAGAAATGCTGGAGTTGGTCAGTCAGTTTGATCCATTTTTAGCATCACACATTGCGAAATATGGAAATTCTGGAAAAGGAAATCCTTCTTATTTATCCAAAACTATATGGGAAGAACTGATTGAAATTATGTCCCAAAAAGTTCATGAAGTAATTTTAGAGGAAGTAAAGGCTTCCGATTTCAGCTTGTCAACACCAGATGTTTCACATATAGATCAGTTAAGCGTTGTTGTTCGATATATGTTAGATGGAGAGCCCATTGAGCGCTTTTTGAATTTCTTGGAGCTGCAAAGTCACGCAGGTGAAAGTATGGCTAAGCAAGTGTTGCAGTACTTACATGAAGTTTGCAATATTGATTTTTCGAAATGAAGAGTTCAGTCATACGACAATTCTGCTAATATGTCTGGGTGCCACAAGGGCAGAAAAGAATTCTAGAGGAAAATGAGTTTGCTATATACATACCCTGTGCTGCCAATTTACTAAATCTGGTAGGCAGAAGTGCTGTTGACTCTTGTTTAGAGGCTGTAAACTTCTTCCATACAGTGAAACTGATCTATATGGAAGATTCTGAAAGGATGCCTTTTGAATGAAACGTCTGTAAAGCCACTTTCCGATACCAGATGGGAGGCACATGCTGTTGCAACTGAAGCTATTGTAAAATTTCATCCTCAAAGACCAGTCACAGAAGGGGGACACCAGAAGAGAAGTAGAAAACATTGCAAAGAGGATGCAAGAATTAGAATTTGCTTTCATGCTTGTCTTTTGGGAAGAAGTGTTACAACATTTTCTTAGGCTCAGTCAAGCTCTACAAAATGAGCATGTGAATTTGAAAACGTGTGCTGATTTGTATTCCTCACTAGTAGATCACTTGCATGAATCTAGGAATGAATTTGAAAGATTTGAATAAGCTGCAAAAGAACTAACACCAGGTGTGCAATATAAGGCAACTTTGACCCGTAATAGTAAACGAAAGACAGTGGTCATTAAAGGTAATGCCCCTGAGGTCTCACTGAATGCCAGAGACAAATCTCGTATATCTACTTTCTACGCGATTTGTTGACAAACTTGAGACAGAGATGAGTAGACGAGCGCAGGTATATAATGATATAGTAGTTCGATTTTCTTGTTTGGTCGATGTACCACAAACATTGCAGTGTTGGGAAGCACTAATTAATGCTTATCCTGAAGATCTGAACAATAATTTATATACTGAACTACAACAGTTCCACTCATATATTCGGCTCAAGTTTCGTGAATCAAAATCTGAGAACAACACGTTCAGTCATGCAGAACTCTACAAAGTAATAGTTAGAGACAACATCGAGTGTGCTTCTCCAAATGTAGAAATCGCCTTGCACATATTTTTAACATTAATGGTCACGAACTGTTCAACTGAGCGCTCTTTGTCTCAGTTGAACGTACTAAAAATCCAAGTAGATCAACTATGAAACAAGAAAGGCTTGATTCCTTGTCTCTGCTGATGATTGAGGCGGACTTGCGCAAAATTAACTTTGATGATGTACTCAAAAACTTTACCAAACGTAAATGTAGAAAAAAAAAACTTTAGAATGTAAATGTGTGACTCGCTTGACTTTCTCAATTATTATCGCCACGTTGAAAAAAATTGTTTGGATGCTGTTAAAATAAAGGATTTTGTGTGATTTATTAAATTTTTTATGTTTAAAATGTATTTCATAATAAAAAATTTTTAATAAAAAGAAAAAAAAGCTTACAAAAAAAAAAGAAAATTTAAATTTAAAAAGAAGAAATTAAAAATACAAAAAACAGTAAAGAATAAATTTAAAAAAGAAAATACGCCTAAAAATCCTATAATACAGAAATACCTTATTGTAGGTTCTATTTGAGTGTCGGTAGTACAAACATACGTGTTAATAATCGTCTGTCTTTTTTAGTTTTTTTTGCAAATTTTGAACATACCAGCTGTCAGTGGAGGATCGGGGGTCCGTACAGAAGGGGGCATCCATGTGGGTTTGTGCCTAGGGCACCAAATTGGCTTAATCCGGCCCTGCCCTCATCACCATGGCCAGTGGCACACGTTCCAAAGCAGACTCCGACGTAAAGCAGAAAATAGCTGAATTGAGAGAAGCTGCGGCACTTCTGTATGATGATGAGGCAGAGCAGAAAGAATATGTGAGGTCACAATATGAGGCCTTCAAAAGAGACGAAAAGGAAGAGAGAAGAAATGAGAAGGAGAAGGAGGAAGAAAAGGAGTAGGAAAAAGAAAGGCTAGCAAGAGAGCATGAAATAACCATGGAAAGGGAAAGGAGAGAAACAGAAGCAGCAAAGGGAAGGGAAAGAATGCAAAATAGCTATATAGCTATAGCTAAAGAAAGGGAAAGAAAGGAAGCTGAAATAGCCATATCCAGAGAAAAGGAAATCACAGAGAGGGAGAAGGAGAAAGAAAGAACGGCCAGAGAAAAGATAGCCGCGGACAAAGAGAGCGGAACCTCCAGCCAGGCCTCCTCCGAATCTCGCCCGGCTAGCCCTGCCTCCAGTCAAGGTTCCATAAACGGCTACCCCACATGCCAATGGAGCACTTTGACGATAAACGCGAAAGCGTGGAAGTCTACATTGTTCGATTTGAAGAAGTTATAAAACCGTAAACCATATCCATTTTGAATGCTTCCTCCTGATCCACCTTAGTCGGTCCCTACTACAACTACAGCCCAACATAACCAACACTCTTTATGGCAGTGCTAAACAACTGAAGAAAAAAAACCGGCAAGCCATTTTTCCTTGGCACAGTCTGCAAAAAAGCTGACAGCTCGGCAGTAAAAAGCTAGCTAGAAGAACAAGAAGAATAGATGTCTTTGCTGCACAGAATGCACGACGTAAAGCGATATGAATTGAGATTTGTCACTTGTGCATTATTTAGCTAATAAGCAACGTTATTATTCATTTAAAGAGTCCTAACGATTTTTTTGTTAAGTTTACTGATATACTGAACCAATTGGATTTTGGGCTTATATATTTTTTGGGGTTCATTATGTCATGTCATATGTCGAATGTCAAAATGCAAGGGGCCCCCAAAGAGGTCAATCCGCCCCGTGTCCCCGAATCTCTAGATACGCCCCTGAGTGTTATTTTAAATCTCTGAAGGCAATGCACTTCACTTTTTTTTTCAAGCCGTACATGATGTTGCTTCATTGTTCAATGCACTGGTTATGGATACGTCTATAATGGTGTTTTTTTTTTGCCTTATTACTTTTTTTGTGTGAAATACTGTAACATTAAAAAATCAGCAAAAGGGAAGGCGAAAAAGCTTTCAAATGTTTGGTTCTTAAGGCAAATGCCTAAGGCGAGAAAGCTTCGTGAAAGTGGATGCTCTGCAAAATTGTATTTCTTTTGTCTTACATACTCTTCTCAACAAAATCAAATATTAGATCTGCATTTCAATCCAATGATTGATTCATTGGTGAAAGTTAGAGTCGAAATTTGAAACTACTAGAGTTCACATTCAGTGATCGCTTACAGCACGCTCAGTGGCCCAATCTCTTGTGTGGACCAGTGGGGGAAGCGGGTATCTGGAAGAAGGTTTTCCTTGCTGCCTTTAGATGCTCAGCAAATACAACTCGGAAACCGAAATCAAACCCTCTTTTTAAATGTGACCAATCCGTAGCCAAGCACTTTTAACCTCTCAGCCAAACATCGCTTGCTTGAAGGAAAATTGGAATTTGTATGTGAATAGGCAGCAGTATTGTCAGCAATGCTCAAGATTTGAATCAGCAAGAGATTCTTGGACATATGCGTTTTCTCTTAAACCAAAATCTGTCACTTCGCTGGCACCGCTAAAAGTTGAAGAAGAATTGGCCGTACAAAATCAATGCAATTTCTTCGAATGAAATTACTATCCAAGTACCATCCATTCCTGAGAGACCGAATGCGTACATGTCCCCAAAAATACAAAACTAGTTTATTCTCGTACAGAAAGTTTTAAAAGTAAAATATTTCTCGATTATTTTCGACATTACAATTAACGACTACTAGATGGATAAAAATTTTATGGTGCATTGTCATGCAGGACCTCAAAGTAGTATTGGCGACAAGAAAAAATCGCCAGGCGAAAAAGATGAAGATAGATTTTCTATCAACACAGACGAAAGAGCTTCTGATGGAAATATCTTCATTGCACCGTATTCTTCATGAAATAACCCATAAGAACAACGTCATGAAATGGCTGATAAATATAATTTTAGTCGCTTTTATTGACATTGACGAAAACGAATTTTTCCTGGGGGCTTTAGGTATTTACGACTTATTAATTTGGCTATTTCATCTATTGAACAAGACCTAGTGGAAAAAAAACTGATTTCGATAAAATTATCCATAGTTTGCTCGCAACAAAGCACGTGAGATTTACTTGAAAATTCATTTTGTAAAATCAATTCTTTACGAAATAGTAATGCTTAAAAAATGACATCACATTATTTAAAAATCAGAAATTTTTCAGTTTTATAACGTATTTTTTGTGTTGGGGGGGGCATCACGAGGAACTGCCGCACCGGGCATCAAATACCCTAGCTACGCCACTGAGAGGACTAATTCAACTTATACCACCACATATGTCAAGTAGGATTTCTTTCCGTTGTTCAAGATACCAAACAAAATAATTAAATACCAATAGTTAATTAAATAATATTTTTTTTAAAGGAAAAGAAAAAAATCGTGCAACATTTCAACCTAATCCGAGATTGTGTGAGGGAGAAATTATGTGCATAAGCTTTTTATCATACAGACAGACAGACAGAGTGAGTTTATATAAGCTTTGTAATGAAATGTGGCTTGCACTGACCTTCCTTTACTTCTATGATAGATGTGAAATGTTTCCAGGCTTGCATGAATTGACCAGAGACTTGTGCAGCGTAAGCTAAATTAATGCGAGCAGGAAGACAAAGAGGATCTAGTCTTAGAGCTCGTTGATAATCTCTTTGGGCTAAGATGAGTCCTTCTTTATGGCCATAGTCCATGTAAACATTTCCCCGAGCAATCAAGCCATTTAAAAAGAAAGGTTTTAGCTGGAGGCATTTCTTAAATGTTACAACTGCCTCCTTTAACCTACCAAGTCTGTAATAGATAGGTATGAATTAAGCATATTTCACTTTGTTTAACTTAAACTACTTTATATATAATTCTATTTTTTTCTTAAAGCATTTTAGCGGCCCCCGAAAGGGGAAAAGACGCTATTAGTTTTGTGCGGAAATTCTGTCCGTCTGTCTGTCCGTCCGTCCCGTTTAGATATAAGAAACAAGAAGAGAAAAGGAAAATCGGACATCACAATAATTTAGATCATTCAAAGTTCTGATGCAACGGATACTTCTTTCTTTTTTTTTAAAGCTCAAAATCTAATTTTTAAAAATCACTTATGCAGTTTTTTAAAGAGAAAAACCCTATTACAAAGTAGACCTAATTTAAGACAATAAATAATGTTATAAAATGTATTTTATAACACCTTTTCCTTAATTAGAATATTAATTATATTAGTAACAAAATCCTGCGTCCTCTTTATAGGGGAGACGATCATTTACCATATATTTAACACAATATGCAAACGGTTGTAGATTTTATTGTCAAAATTTTTTTTTCATAATTTAATTGTAAGGTTATGTAACTTATGTTATACAAAGTTCTATATTTACACACAAACAATGTTTATTAATTTTTAAAGAGAAATAAAGAAAATATATTTAGTATGCATTATAAGTTGGACGAAATTTAAGATAACTAATAATGTTATAAACCGCATTTTCTTACACATTTTGTACTTTATCAGAGTAAGGTTTTTACACTATTAACAGTCACCAATCCACTGATCTGTTGGACCGATCTGTCAACCTTATTTCTTCATTCTTATCTGTCAATTGTCTTTGTCTTTTCATTCGGATGTTTTTTCTGACAATATTGAAGCCTGCCTGGGTGGACCACTTCGGGGGCCGATTTTAAGTTTGTGTTTCCACACATGTCTTTGTAACCTTAATCAATTTTATTATATATATAATGTGGTTAAAGTCCTGGAAGGAATCCGATAGAGCACGTAGTGTCTGGCAGCACATGCGTCACCCAGATCGCGACGATACACGGTGGCGGCTAAAGAGGTCAGGTCAGAACAAGCAATTATTGCACAGTGCAGGATGGAACAGTGTCCTGTTGGGGCTTACTTTGCCCGGTTCCGTCCAAACAATGACTCCCGATGCCGTCACTGTGGAGAGAGCGTCGAAACAGTGTCGCATATCTTGTATGAGTTACAAGATCCTAGAGTTAAGGGGGGACGTGTCTCGACCGTCACTCAAATTGTATGGTAGCCATGAGGCACTAAGCCGGACGGCCCAGCTTCTTGCCAGGGCGCTACGGGAGGATTAAGTCCACCCTGCTCTAATTTTTTTTAACTTAGGCTAGATGATTCTGAAATTGAGTCTAGATCTAGACTAGTGAGATTGATTCATTGAAGTTAGTGAAGTTCAGCCTGTAAACACTGTTTCTGAGGACATACCAGTGCTAGATCCAAAAAATCATGATGATGCAACTAACACTGGAAATGTTCCTGAAAGCAGTTCATTTATTAAATTAAATGATAATGTTCACACAGGACAACATTTATTTGGATGATATGACTGGCTACCGCATATTTGATGCTCAAATTTTATTGTGTTTTGTAAATCAATTTATTTGCGCTAATTGTGAAAAGCATTGTGGTTTTCAAGCTACTGAAAAAAAAACACTGGACTTAATGTGAGGGAAAAAGTATGACTTTTCTTGTACTTTAACGTTTATTATTAATATATTAGTAGTTAAAATTCATCACTGAGTACCGGGACCTAACCACTCAATACAGTGTGATAATTCTCTTTTCACACTCAAGATATCCAAGCCATTTAATTAATTAATTTTATTATTTATCATTTATTTTCTTAACTTAGCCCATCTGGCGTTAAAACTAACTACTACCGCATCTCCAATCCATCCCCCCCTCTCTCGCTTGACATCGCTGTCACATTGTATTTTTCTTAATCTGTCACATGTCTCGCCAGTCTATTGACAAGAGTACACACATTTGTGCTTATCTTGGCGGACATCCGTAGCTACCCTTTGTATTCACTGGACGACGTGGACTCTCCTTCCCCCTCCCACTCTCCAGGTAGAGCTTCGGACCACGTCTATCTTCAGAATGTTATAAAGAAACTATAAACTAGTTTCACAAATATC
>JADKLZ010077714.1:0-15564 GCA_021533235.1 Biomphalaria straminea | reverse complement strand
CGTCCCTGAGACATGACGTTAAACTGCGCTCCTCTTTCCTTAGCACTTTTGGAGCTCAAAAGTGCCCTACTTCTTTTCTATCATTTTGTCTGCCTCCTCTTACTCTCAGTCTGCCTTCATTAACCATCACTCTGTCTCCTTATCTTCTAAAACCTCACAATGTCCTGGACCAGTCTGTTTGCCGTGGACTGCGACGGGTAAGGGGGGATAAAGAGATCCTGGTGTTTGAGTGGGCGACTATCTGAGGATGGACCACCGCAACACAATACTTTGGCTCCGAGTTCCCCTAGACCTGAGGCCCAGAAGGCCCGCTCTGGGTCAACCGGCTGGTCACGCCGAGCTACCAGCATAGGTCCTCGACCTATGCTGGAGGGCGGTGGCTAGAGGGTCAATCAGCCAGCTACTGTATCGGACACAAGTCCGATGCAGCAGCTGACTGAGTATAACACCTGTGTAGCCCTGGCGAGCTCATTCTGGACATCCGAGTGGCCCGTCCCCTTGTTGGACTCGATGGCGGGTGGGGAGCACAGGTGCTGAATAAACATTATTTTTTTCTATGGATAAAAAAACCCAAAAAACATTACTTGCCACAGACCCATGTCTTGGCAAGAAACGCCGCATAGAGACAAGAAAGGAGGAGGCCATAAAAAGCTGTCCTACCTGGCCATCATTTCTGGTGGTCAGGTGCACAGAGGAGGAGAAAAGCCTGACGAAATTGAGCCCTTTTTTCATTTACAAGGGACTCAAGTCGGTAGTGGGAGAGCCCAAGGGTGTATCTAAGCTACACAGATCCAATGAACTACTTGTAGAAGTAGATAGCAAGATACACTCTGATGGGCTTTTAAAATGCAGAAGACTCTGTGAGCTCCAAGTGGAAGTCATGCCACACAAGAGTCTGAACACCAGCAGAGGTGTAATCAGCTCTAGGGACCTGCTGGAATGTTCCGAGAAGGAAATAGTGGAGGGTATTGAAGGAGTCACCCATGCCCGGCGCATTACAAGGCGCAGGGATGGTGAGGAGGTCAAGACCGCCACTATTATCCTCACATTCGGAACTAGGACACCGCCAGAGTACGTGAAGGCAGGATACCTACGAGTTCCAGTGAGGCCCTACATTCCTAACCCTATGAGGTGCTTTAAGTGCCAGGGTTATGGACACGGCGCGGCAGTCTGCAAGAGGAACACTGTGTGTGCTAGATGTGCCGGAGAGGGTCATGAGGACAAGAGCTGCACAGCCCAGTTCAAATGCCCGAACTGTCACGCTGGCCACTCAGCCTACTCCAAGGACTGCCCTGTGTGGAAACAGGAGGTTGCCGTGCAGGAGTACAAGGCAAGAAATGGATGCACCTTCAGCCAGGCGAAATCAGCTGTATCGGCCCTACCCAAGGGCCAATTCGGCTTGACAAAGACATACGCCCAGGCTGCAGCTAAGATAGGAAGATCCATAGCCACACAGACGGACACATTGACCCCACCCCCTCCTCCTCCTCCTCCAACTCAGAAGAAAACTCCGCCCAAGAACTTTCCTCCGAAAAAAACAGAAAGCCCTGTGGTCATGCTAAAAAACCGATTCTCTGTGCTCACTGATGAGAGCATGGAGACCGAACAGCATGTCCAAACCAACACTCCGGGAGAACCCGGAGTCACCATGACTGATACAGGTTCTCCTCAGAGAACCCAGTCAGACACCCCAACCTCTACTGAATCAGAGGTTGGCAAACTCCCTAAGGGGAGAACTCAAAATGGAGAGGAAACCCGAGGTGAGGGAGGAGGATGTAGCCTCCGCTCTAACCAGAGGGATCTCTCCTCTCCAGAGAGAAGGACTCCCCCCAGGAGAGGGGTGTCCTCCTCTCCAACCAAGCAGAAGTCCAAAAAAGTCTCAGGAATAAAGGGAACCCCCTCCGGGGGCCTCCCAAAGCCTAATAGCTCCAAGTAGGTCATCTAGAATAAGCCATGGATTCCAGAATTGTACAGTGGAACTGTAGAGGCCTCAAGGCCAATTACGAAGAAATGCAGCTACTGATGGACTCTGAGGCTCCTGTAGCTGTCTGCTTACAGGAAACATTTCTGAAAGATAGCATCAGTTTCCGAAGCTACATTGCTCACAGCAGGAATGTTGAGGATGCAGAAAGAGCATCAGGTGGAGTCTGTATCCTTGTGAAGGACAACGTCCCCCATGAGAGGGTAGAACTACAGACCACACTACAGGCTGTAGCAGCTAGGATAACATTACACAAGGTTATCACTTGCTGCAGCCTGTATCTACCACCAGGCGCTCCATTGAACCCAGCAGACATGGAGGACCTGTTGAGGCAGCTCCCTCGGCCATATATTATCCTTGGGGATTTCAATGCCCATAACACAATGTGGGGATCCAACAGTACTGACACAAGAGGTCGTATGCTGGAGGATATTTTCCTCCAACATGATTTATGCATACTCAATGATGCATCACCGACCTACTTGCACCCAGGAACTGGATCCCTCACATGCATTGACCTCACCGTTTGCGTCCCCGGACTTCTGGACGACTTCAAATGGTCAGTTAGTAATGACCTACGGGGAAGTGACCACTTCCCAATTATCATTACTAACAATCTCCCCTCAGTGGGACGACCTCAGCGGTGGAAATTGAACAAGGCCGATTGGGAGCAATTCCAAAAAAGATGCTCAGAGGATATCACAGAAAGTATCCTCGATGAGCAGAACCCAGCTGATATTTTCGCTTCCAAGCTACTCGACATTGCCAGGAAAGTTGTCCCCCTAACCTCCGCAAATCCAAAACGGCCCAGCAAACCATGGTTTGATACAGCTTGTAAAAGTGCTATTGGCGATAGGAAAAAACGACTGGCTATATTCATAAAGAATCCTTCCCAGGAAAACCTCAAGCTATTTAGGATAGCTAGAGCAAAGGCTCGACAAATCATACGGTCAGCCAAAAGGAATTCCTGGAGAAGCTTTGTCGGCAGTCTGGATGCCAAAACTTCTGCTAGAGCGGTTTGGAAGGCAGTAAGGCGAATCAAAGGGAAAGAATCAAATGCAATAGGGCATTTGAAAAACAAAGGACGAACTGTCACGTCCCCCAGAGAAATAGCTGACTGCCTTGCATCCTCAATAGCAGAAAAATCATCCACTGCACACTACACGCCAGAGTTCCAAAAAGTCAAAACCAGGGAGGAAAGACATCCCATTGACTTCAGGTCAGAGAATAATGAAGCCTACAACAAACCGTTCTCGCTCGAGGAACTGAGGGATTCGCTGGACAAGTCACATGACACAGCGCCTGGAGAAGATGAAATTCATTACCAGTTCCTCAAGCACCTTCCCGAACCCTCATTGGCAGTCCTGCTAGGGGTCTATAACTGTGTGTGGCAAACAGGCGCTTTCCCAAACAGCTGGAGGAAAGCCACAGTTATACCGATACCTAAACCGGGAAGAGACGGCTCTGACCCAGCTAACTATCGACCAATAGCACTAACAAGCTGCATTTGCAAAACCATGGAAAGAATGATAAACAGTAGGCTGGTCTGGTACCTTGAGAGGAACAACTTGATCTCCAAATACCAGTGTGGATTCCGGCAGGGGCGGACAACAACCGACCACCTGGTAAGGCTGGAAGCCTACATTAGAAATGCCCTACTCAGACGAGAACATCTTGTAGCTGTATTCTTCGATATAGAAAAGGCCTATGACACGACCTGGAAACATGGCATTCTACGTGACCTGGAGCTTTTAGGCCTTAAGGGACACCTCCCCCCGGTTTATAGGGGAATTCCTGAAGGACCGACAATTTCGGGTCCGAGTGGGCACCTCCACTTCTGACACTTTTGAACAGGAAATGGGTGTACCCCAGGGCAGCATCCTGTCAGTCACCCTGTTCAACATTAAAATTAACAGCATCATTAATGCTCTATCCCCTGGCATAGAGTGCTCTCTGTATGTTGATGACTTTGTCATTTTTACTTATGGGAAAAATATGAACACCTTAGAAAGAAAATTACAGTTAAATCTAAACAAAATTCAAAATTGGGCAAATGATAATGGTTTTAAATTTTCGGACTCCAAAACAGTTAGTATGCATTTTTGTAATTTAAGGGGGCTTCACCCAGATCCTGAATTATTTATAAACAAAAAAAGAATCCCCGTTGTAAAAACTACAAAATTTTTAGGCCTCACCCTTGACTCCAAATTTAATTTTCTCCCCCACATTAAAGAACTTAGGAAAAAATGTCAAAAGTCATTAAACATACTTAGAGTACTCAGCCATACGGACTGGGGGGCTGACAGAGACACCTTGCTGCTGCTGTATCGAAGTCTAATCCGATCCAAGTTGGATTATGGATCTATGATATATGGAGCAGCAAGGAAGTCTTACCTAAAGATACTAGAACCAATCCAAAATGCTGCCCTGCGTCTCTGTCTCGGCGCGTTCCGCACGTCACCAATTCCGAGTCTACATGTGGAGGCTGGAGAGCTCCCCATGGACATAAGGATGAAAAAGCTTGCAATGCAGTACATAGTAAAACTAAAATCTAACCCCACGAACCCTGCTTTTGACCCCGTATTCAATCCCATAAATGTTGAACTATACATTCGAAGGCCTAACGTCATACAGCCGTTAGGCCTTCGAATGAGAGAATCCATCCAAAATTTAACCCCATCCATTGACCAAATTTCTAAAATACAAACCCCACAAACCCCTCCTTGGCTAACTAGTAGACCCAAATTAAATTTGTCCCTCCTTAATTTTCCAAAACAAAACACAGACCCAACCCTATTGCAAGTCCACTTTAGAGAACTGCAGGAGAGCTACGGAGATTGTGGCACCATCTACACTGACGGATCCAAAATGGATGGAAAGGTCGCGTGTGCCTGCTCCTTTCGGAGCAAAACAATCTCCCGTAGACTCCCTGATGGATGCTCCATCTTTACGGCCGAATTGCATGCACTGTCGCTTGCACTTATGGCCGTTAAAGCATCAGAAAGGAGGAAATTTATAATCTGCTCCGACTCCAAATCTGCATTGCAAGCTTTGGGGCGGATGAAGACTGACATTCCATTGGTATACAAGTGTCTAAAGCTGTTGGACCAAATAGCAGCCAGCCATAGGGATGTCACCTTCATCTGGGTCCCCTCCCATGTAGGCATAGAGGGAAACGAAGCCGCAGACAGAGAAGCAAAGAAAGCCCTAAACCAAACAGTGTCAGGAACCCAAATTCCCTACTCGGACCTGAGACAAAGTATTGCCACTGCCATCTATCAAGAGTGGCAGGACCGATGGGAGGCTGAGAATCACAACAAACTCAGGCAGATCGTGGCGGATGTCCGGTGGCGGCCCATATCTAAGGGTCTGACAAGGCGTGGCAGCACGACCATGTCTAGACTGAGGATTGGCCACACCTACATCACACACTCTTTCGTGCTGAAGAGAGAGGGGCCACCACTTTGTGAGCGTTGTGATTCTCGCCTCACAGTGGAGCATATCCTCATTGACTGCCCCAGATACCAGGATGTCAGGGAGAAGTTTCTTATATCCACTGACTTAAAAATACTGTTTGACACTGTCGACCCTGGGAAGGTACTGGGCTTTATCCGGGAGGTGGGGTTGTCTTCGAGGATCTGATTCGGGAGTCTGTATACACATATTATTTACACTAGATTTGTATAAAATATCCAAATTTTTAACTATGCTATTTTAACTATAAATAAACCTTAATTTTAATGAGTTAATTATATGAACTCTGACTTTTTATAGAGGGAGAGTAGTCCTTAAGGGACTACGGGCACGACATGGCCTATACTGTGCCGATGTGCCTAAAACTAAAACCAAAACCAAACCAAACTAGTTAACAGGAATGTTATATTTGGGATATTTGTAATCCCATTAGTTAACATAAGTGTTATGGTCAATCAGTTTTATTTTTTTGATGTTGAGGCCCAGAGTTAAAGTTTCATCTTCTTATCAAAGATATGGTTGTTTGTATTTGTTTGTTCTTGAGTTCAGAATTTAAATCTGTCATTTGAATGTGCTTCTAGGTGAGGTTGACCTGGGCTTTGAGATCTTGGACAATCTGCGGAAAGTTCCTCGCTTCTCAACAGTTGCATTATTCATGAGCAGCAAGGAAAAGAAAGGTAAGTCTGTCTGAGTACACATTGAACAGGTTTGTCTTGACATCAGTCACTAAGTTGTAAAAAAAAACATGTCAGGACAAATTCAGCATTTTTACATTAAGATTTTTTTAAACAGCTAAATTTTATTAGCATTTCAGTAATCTCCCTTTCAACATTCTAATTTAGAGGGGAAAAAATATAAAAAAATTCCTTTTTCATCAAAACTTAATATTAATTCCAATAAAGTCTGATGTACTTTTTTGACAAAGTTGTTCTTAGAAGTTCATTGAGACAGACCTTCCAGTCAACATATCTGTGTATCTTGAATTTTCAATTGACACATTATTTTCAAGGATTATATTTTTTGTTTCTATAAATCTTAAGTCAGATTATAACTGTATTTGAGTAATCCATCTCATTGGTTAGGTTTCAAATAAAATTTATTGCATGTTAAATACATGATCTACGATCAAATATTTTTATCATAATTTTATCAGTTGTGATCATGGGTGAAAAAACAACTAGTTTTCAGTAATTTTTGTGTTAAAAGCTAAAAAGTTGATGCTATTCCTTCTCAAAAACTTGTCTAACCATTGCAATTGAGACAAAGTATTTGCAGAGATATCAGTAGAGCCATTGATTTCTTAAACCTAGATATATATTATATTGGTAGATATTGACTTTTAGTATGTCTTTATCTTGAGATCCATCGACACAGATTGAAAAGTTGTATTTAGGCATAAACTTTTGTTGAAATTAGTTTTTCTGTAAAATCATTCAACATATGTTTTCTTGAGCCAAGATTATATATATTTTTATTTATTTATTTATTTTATTTTAGTTTGTTATTATTTACCATGCAACTGGTTCTTGAAAGGAATAAGCACTTTTCACTGTCTAAATAAACAGCAGTTATCCCATAATTTTTGTGTTTTAGTTTTGTTCCAATAAGTTTATATTAAAGGGAATTTCTAATAGAATAAAATGTTTTGTTTAAAAAAAAGACTGAGTTTCACTCTTGTAAGCACTCATAAAAAAAAAACAAATGATATAGATCTAGGTTAGGGTGATATAGATCTGTTTGTGTACAAAATGACATTGTATTGGGTGTCCTTCCATTGAAGAATGCAAACAAAAAAAAGTTCTGGCCAAATCTGTATAGCTGGAGCATAATACTGTGGGCTGCTCCTTAGGAAATAACAAATATTTTGAAATAACATGTACCATTTCAATATGGCACAACTAGAATAGATACTACAAACAGTTACAAAAAATATTTAAGGTGAGGATTATGCTGTGGAAAGGTGTACTGACTGTTTCATGGTAGAAACAATGATGGCTACTAGAATTTACTTGCCAAAAGGGTGTAAAGTTTCAGTCCTTGTGATTTATGAGGCAGATGATGTAAAGGTCATCTGTTTCTTTGGCCCACAGTTAACGAGGGTGCCATATGGCCAGAACAATGAACAACCGCTTTTACTTTTCACCATCTAATATCAGGTACCCATTAGAGGTGGTTGGACTCAGGGGCGCCCTAAAGATCACTAAAATGAAAAATCTGTCTTCACCAGGATTTGAACCTGGGACTCCTGCTTGGAAGCTAAGATCTTTACCACTCAGCCACTGTGTCTCCGCCAAAAGTGTGTGTGTGTGTGGGGGGGTGTCAGTAAATTATAATTCAGGCTGTATCATTGAAATATTCTCTTTCCTTTCTAATATTGTATAACATTGTGATATTGATGTCTTTCCAGAAGTGTCCACAGTCCTGGATGTATTATCTAGGTCAGTGTCCAGCCTGTACACACCAGCTGACATAGTGAGACTAAAGAAAGAGTACTCTGTCAAATAGAGCTCACTTGTTAGATAACACTTACATATATACATACATATACATATATATAAATATTTACATCATCTTGTGTCTTCTTGTTGCCTGCTTTTAGTTGCCTTCAATTCTATCTTGATATTTTATTGGATCAAATATTGCATAGATTATTTAGTAGCCTATTTGAATGTTTGAAATAAATTTGAATGAGAAAAACTTATCACAGAGTTGCTTATTTGAAATGTGTCGTCTTTATAATTTACAACCTAACTAATTTAAAACAAATCTACACATTTATCTATATGTCAGTGTAGCTTGGAATATCCATCATTTGGGCCCTGGGGGGCCCTGCATTTTGCATATTTAATGTAAAAAAAAAAAACAACTCTAATTTCGTCAAGAGTCCCCCCTCACTAGCTACGATGAGTGGCGGTCACCCTTTTTTTTTACACAAATGTTTATAACATATATTCAGTAACATTTTGTTAAAGTCATAACTTTATGGAACATGCAAGGACGCTCATCTCAAAAACCGCTCTAACGATTTTCCTAAAAATGTAACTGTTGATGGATAGAGCTGAAAAAAAAGAGAATTACTTCCCTTGGCCCACAAGGGGAAATGACTATTGCATTCGGTAATTTCTGAATATTTTGCATTAATTATTGATTCAAGAATTTAGTAAATTAATCTTCAGGAAATTGTTGGGCATTATCTTCTAATTCTAAATATTTTACATTCAAATCATTGGACAATTATAAAGTGTACTAGATCTACACCAGGATTCTTTCTGTGGAAGAAGGGAGAGAGAAGTAAAAAAAAATGTTTATGTAATCTAAGATTGGTGATTCTTCAAAGAAATGAAGCTATACAGGTTGAGAAGACTTAGACTGAAATGACGTGGGAGTATACTTAGAACAGTCAATTCTGATGAATCCAAACACTTTGGGACATTTTGTTCCTATAGCAGGCACACGAATAGAACAAAAACAAACTAGAAGAACGAGTTGTATACTAAACTACAGACCAGATCGTACCACTAGCCGCGTGATTAGCTTTAACATTCTTAACCTCCTAAACGCATTCTACCATCATCTATTCATTATTCATCCTATTCAAAAAATGTTAGGTCAAATTAAATAAAATCAAATAACTAAAGAGTCCAGGCCCAATAGTGAAGTGTGACGGACATTCGAGGCAACTTGAATATATATTTAGTAGGCGTATTTATGGTAATATTGCCTGTATGTTAAGCGACACATAGTCGGCCTATTTAAGCATAAGACGAACAGAACGATGGTTAGACGCTCTCTAAATATTCGACTGTTTTGCCGAGCGCAAAATGTCTAATTTTTAAGAACCTTTGGAATAATGTTTTTACTCGAAAAGTATTCTAATATGAATTTGTAGGCCCTAATTACATGCAATAAAACCGATTTGTTCCTTAAAAAGAAAAGATAATCCACATATTGGAAAAAAGAAATGATTTAAATTAAGGCATTGAGGGTCGACACCGAAAAACAAAATTCTTCGAAAAATCGTCCCTACTCCCCCCTTCTGGATCTTCTAGTGGATCATACCCAAGATCGATGTGCTTCTATTGATCAGAGACTTCAATGACAGTGTTGGCAATCTTAATAATGAAAACATTTATGGGTGAAGCGGGAATTAAAGAAATTACGGACAATGAGGACAAATTGGTGTAGGCTTTTGTGACCTTGGCTTCGCATGTATCTCCTATAAACTGTACAGGGACATCAATAAACATGAACTTCAGTCAAAACCAAGATAATATTGATCATGAGCAAGTGGAAACATTGATCCATAGAAGTTAGAATGTAAAGACATTTACTAGATCTATACAAAGAAAAAACAAAAATAGGTTGTAGAAACAGGCAGATATAGATCTATAATTCTATATGTTACTTCAAAGTAAAATTAAAGGAGACAAAAGCAAAGTTATATATAAGCTAAACAACCCAGTAATAAAAGCCAACTTTTATTGTACTGTAGATAAAATGAAGAACCCAGAAACAAAGCAATAATTTTTATTTTAACAAATTGTCTGCATGTATTACACGATGGAGAATATATATATCGCAATGACTCAGAATTTGGGAGATTACATCCGGCTAGAGAAATGTTTCAACAAAAGTGAAAGACGTAAGAGAAACTATCACACCCAGTTGATCAAACACATCAAACCCAGATGATTATTCACATGAAAATATGATCAAGTACATTTAACCCAGATAATCAAGCATATCAAACCCAGAATGAAAATACAAATCAAAATTGAAAAGGCTTCAGAAGATGGAAGTATCAAGTGAAGGAATATTTCAGAAACTGTTGCGTGCCTATTCGCGGTGTTGTACAGGATGTAAATTGTCACAATTCAAACACCAACGAAGGCCGAACAAAAAAAGAGTAAGTCGACAATCGATTCAACTATAAACCTCGTTTAATAATCAAGAAGGGATCCGTCTTTTGTCTTTCTGTAGCCTCAATCTAAATAATCGTCTTGTCCTTTGCGTCGACTAAAAGCGTTCTCTTTTTTTTAAATCTAACTATTCGTCATTTCCGTTACTAATTAAAACTTACCCCTTAATTATTCCCGAAATAAATCTACGCTCTAATCATGTCATAACAAAACAACGAGACTAAGTAGAAATCCCAAACGATTAGATAACAGGGTCAACGATTTACTACTTTTAAAAGGTACATAAATTACAACTACTAATGTTGTGAGCACTCTCCTTTATGGCAGTGAAAGCTGATCAACATTCATGTACCAAGAGCACAGATTGAATAGTTTCCACTTGCGCTGCCTGAGACACATAATAGGCATCTCTTGGAGGAACCATGTCTCCAATCAGGAAGTTTTGAGATTGGCCAATATGAACAGCATGTATGCTCTCCTGACACAAAGAAGACTACGCTGGCTCGGACATGTCATCCTCATGCCAGATGGTAGAATCCCGAAAGATATCTTATATGCTGAACTTGTGGAAGGAGTCAGACCCACAAGACTAACATATAGAGATGTTTGCAAGCGACACATGAGAGCCATAGGCATCAACGAAAGTAGTTGGGAAAACATAGCCAAAAAACCGGAGTGCATGGTGACAGACTGTTCGTGCTGGGACAACCCTCGCTGAGAACAAAAGAATTGAGGCGGCCTTAACAAAGTGGGAAAAAAAGAAAGCTGCTCTGTCCGCTAGCCCTGAATCAGATGCATACACATGCATGAATTGTGGCAAAGTTGCAGCTCTAGAATAGGCTTGATTTGCCACACCAGATTCTGCCCAGTCTCAAGACTAAACCAAAACCAGTGACTCATCTGGGCGCATCCATCGCCCTTCGAGGCAAAAGGAGCCATATATATAAATTCAATATTGCATTTCGTTCGACTAGGCCGAAGTAAAGAACGTATAAGTACTCTAGAGGGACAACATTTTATGTTTCATTGATAGAGGAAAATACAAAAATCCAAATTAATCAGTTTTTTTTAAAGTAGTGACTGGATTAGTCTACTATGTGTCCGGGTACTTGGGCTGCTTTCACTGTTTTCCTAGAGCTGTTGTAGAAATATTTGATTGTCCAGATTATTACCACCCAACTAGGCTATTGGATTAAAAACCTCGGTGTTGTCTTAGTAGTATATTAGATGGCACCCCTCACCAAGATTTGCCTTGTTACCTATGTTTCCTATCTTCGGATTATAATGACCAAGCAGTAGGTGGACTGAATCTATAGCCATTGGATGCATATCTATTTTAGCACATATTTACATATATACAGTCGGATAGATTTTTTTCTTTTTCATCTTAAAAATTTGTTTACATTCTAACATTTTAGACATTCTAAGAAAAAAAAAGTAAATTTATATCAATGCAAATCATCTGAAGTGGTTGACCTGACTTTCAGGAAACGATACATCGTAAGTAAATAAGTTCAGTGACCGGAAGTTATTTTAGATTTGGAGAGGTTTAATACATATGACATGAAAAGGAGAAAACAACTCTAACAGGATGCATTCAGTTGAAATCAAGTTTTTTACAGCGGATTAAATTAAATATTGTCTGGAGGCAGGAATGTTTTTCTCTTTTCAATATTTGTAGTGGCAGAGTGAAACTTTGTCCTATTTCGCCAATTATCTTCCGGCAGTTAGGCCTACCATGATTGTCCGTGACCTGGCAGACGTGACAGAAGAATGGAATGTGCTAGTACTATCGTCATCCTGATAGATTTTTGTGATTTTCAACATCACTCTCCATGCACACACACACGCGCGCGCACACACACACATGTAATTTTCAATTACATGAAATGAATTTTGATGACGACAAATCATTAATTCCTTAAAGTTTTAAGCATATCTATGAACAGATTTAAACTTTCGTAGAAATATTTTGTTAAATGCACAGCGAAAACTTGGGTTGAAAATGGTGTAAATAATTGGGTTGATGAGACTGTTGAAGTAGCCCAGCCACAAGGACAAACTGACCACGTAGGAGGGGATGCTACACATATTGCCACATAAAGGGTTCAACACTGCCAGGATGAAGAAGGGTAGCCAGCAGACAACGAAGGCCCCTGTAATAATTCCCAGCACTCTGGCAGCCTTCCTCTCTCTCCTCATCTCCATCTTTTCCCTCCTGTACCTCTCTTTGTCCCCTCTCCGGACACGTTTGCTGACATTGTTGTTGGAGAGTACATTGGATCGCGTCACACTCAAGTTGACCATGTTGGCCGGAACTGTGAGTGTAGTGTGGACCACTCGAGTCAGGTTAGCTTCGTAGTCGGACACCGGCTGTCCAGTTTCGGGCTCATCTAAAGGCGACTCCATGTCCAGCCGTGTGACGTCATTAGCATTGGTGCTTACACCGTCTTGACTGACGTCACTGCCAGACGAATTTCTGGCGGTTAACCTCTGAGATGTTTCCATGGTGACGATGGGCAGAGGAACGTGATACTTCGTCGTCCGCCCAACAAATCTTTTTTTACGAATACGATACCTCGCAGCTCTGTAGATTTTAAAATTAATAATTAACATTAGAACCAGCGGGCAATAGAATGCACCCAGCGTGGAGAATATCGTGTAACCATAGTCTTGAGATATTAGACACTGACCCGAAAAGTCGGGCCCGTCTGTGTTGTGTCGCCAACCAAACAATGGAGGGATCGATATGCATATCGATACCATCCATACCACAGCCACCATAAACAGAATTTGTTTCGCACTTCTGCTGCGGATATAATCGATATTGGACACTGCCCAGTAACGGTCGAAGGCTATTGCCACAAGGTGGAGGATGGAGGCCGTGCAACAGAGAACGTCCATGGAGACCCACATGTCACAGAGGGCCGCGCCCAGAAACCATTTGACGCTGACTTCGTTGATTAGGCTGACCGGCATGACCAGCACGGCCACCAGCAGATCGGTAGTGGCTAGGGACAGGATGAGGTAATTGGAGACTCCATGAAGGGACCGCTCCACGAGGATAGCTGTGATGACGAAGATATTCCCTAAGATGATAGCTAGTATCATGCCGCCCAAGAGAAGGCAAATGATGACCATCACAGGCTCCCCATATTTTGGTATGTGGTGTAGATCAACATGGCTGGACATGGAGATGTCCCAACTGTTGTTGGCTTGACCATTGGGCCTGTACACTGATATATTAGCCAAAGGGCTGTGGGTGACGTTAAAGAAGACATTAAATATGTTCAGTGATAAAGTGTGTGTTTGATTAATGAGATCATCAGAGTTATTGGCCATTGAACTTTTAACCTTCTTTTAATAACATTCCGTCATAGATCTCGATTTGTTTTGTAAAACAAAATTTTAACAAGTCCAACTTTTAATCTATAATTATTGTCATTTCTGTAATAGCTTTATGTTGTCACAATGTCACGTGAGTAGACCAGATTTCGTAACAATACAAGGAAGAACATATCGATGGTTAAACAAAAACACCAGAAACCCCAAAATGATCAGATAGTGTGAATCAATAATAAGTAACTCGAATCCGTAGAATTGTGTGCTCTGATTGGTTATCAGATGATGTAAATCAGCAGCAATGGCGATTCGAATCAGTATTTTGACTGGTTTCATTGACTCCCCAGTACAATGTGATCAAAATCAATATCTCTGGATGATTGGACTCGGTGGATATCTTGTGCAGCATTGCGGATTCCAGCACGAGGTGACCAAAGTGAACTCTGGGAATAAAAGAAGGTCAAACTGGTTAAAATAGGTTTCATTGTGGAATTTTATAGTAAGTTGCTTCTTAATTGACCATTAACTCTATTTTAAAAAAAAAACTCTACTGTTGCTATGAACGTTATACAAAACATTTGAGTCAATATGTAAGAAAACTTTAAACAAGTAAATTAAAAAAAAATTACTACGGTTTTTTATTTATCATTGAAAACTATAAACTATTGGCTAGTATGGGGATCCGAACCACGACATTACCTTCTATAACTAGCCAGATGAATGTGTGCCAAGTTTTTAATTTTAATTACATTTTTTTTAAAATTTTACTATTTCCATCGCCCACCTTTTGACTTGGAAGTGTGAGATACTATTATGTACAGTATTCAACAAATACAGATATTACATTTATGTCCTATCAAAACATAAAGTAATGAAATATAGGAACATTTGACACGAAACGATTAGATCTATATAAACAAATATTTCATTGTTTCCAGTTTGTGTATTATAGTCCTTCAATATGTCATAACTATGCTTCAGATCAGAGCTATTGGACTTAACTATAAGATTTCACTTCCACTAGGAGACCGTTCTCTAGGCCATCCCACACTTGGACTTTAGCTAAGAGATTTCACTCTAGTCTAGGACATCCCACACTTGGACTTTAGCTAAGAGATTTCACTCTAGGCCATCTTTCACTTGGACTTAAGCTAGGAGACTTCACTCTAGGCCATCTCTCACTTGGACTTAAGCTAGGAGATTTCACTCTAGGCAATCTCTCACTTGGACTTAAGCTAGGAGATTTCACTCTAGGCCATCTCTCACTTGGACTTAAGCTAGGAGATTTCACTCTAGGCCATCTCTCACTTGGACTTAAGCTAGGAGACTTCACTCTAGGCCATATCTCACTTGGACTTAAGCTAGGAGATTTCACTCTAGGCCATCTCTCACTTGGACTTACGCTAGGAGACGTCACTCTAGGACATCTCACACTTGGACTTTAGCTAGGAGACTTCACTCTAGGACATCCCACATTGGACTTTAGCTAAGATACTTTCAATGCCTTCATAAATCCTACAGGGAAATCAAAAGGGGAGAAAACCATGTTAATAACTCTGCTCAGTCTAGAACGTATATCAAGCTCAACTCACCCGTGTAGTAAAATGTTTGAGCATGTTATTTCTCCCAGACCAATTATTGGATCAAGTTGAAACTTTACACAATTATTCATTGTCGAAGACATTACACGAATTAATACAAAAATATCCAATTAGTCAATTATTTACAGATAACTGATTATTTTGTTTGATACCGACAAAAGTAATGAATGCTTAAATCATTAATTTAATGAAGCGTAAATCAAAAAAACTAAAACAAATTAATTCCACTTATCTTATTCATGGTAAA
>JADKLZ010077713.1:1700-22502 GCA_021533235.1 Biomphalaria straminea | reverse complement strand
CTTTGATAAAGTTTTCTCTATTAAATCAATTATTTTATACAAGTTAACAAATTCTCTATAAAGAAAATCTGGTTAAAGGGGGCGAAGGAAAATATAATCGTCTGTAGTAGTAAACAAAATGCTTCTTCATGAAAAAAGATTTGTTAATTTCACACAAAAAAAGCACAATGTCATTGTATTCACAAGAGTTCGTACAATGTCGTTTTCACTATACATGAGAATAAAAATATTCCCATTTTCTAAAGACTCATTTATTCGATGTCATTTCTAACCCATTCTAAAGAAGATCTGGATCATTATATTAGGTTTGGTCTAAGACTACCTTGTTTCTCATTATTTCTATTATACTCTGCTAATCTACTTATATATATACATATATTGTAACGTTTCTCACTACCCCAGGCCCACTGCAAACAGCACCACACAACACAACTAATTCAAAGAACTTGACAACACAAGGCTGAATAACAGTTTAATGTCGAATACATCACAGCCAATACTATACAATTGGCAGCAACAAAACACTAACAGTACAAAAACTTTGTCTCTTCCAGGACTTGTACTCAACTCTCTGTACCGGACCTACTTCACAAAGTGCTGTATCTTACCTTGTACTTGACAACATTCGAAGTGACTTGCGTGCGTACTATTTACAACACAGATCCTTCCCTAACAGGCACTCGTCACGGTTGACCGCTCGTCTAGCGCTGACCTGGGGAGATTTGCGTCCCACTACCCCCACCTGAGTCACCACCAAGTCTATAACAATATATAGAGTAAATAAAGTAGAGTCTATAAATGTTAAGTGGCAATACATTTATTGTGGAATATGATTAGATACAGCAGTTATGATATACATCACCGTATTTTCGTACAGTGAGAATGACTCGGTTTTTAGTCACGTTAACAATACATGGCCACAATTTTCCGTAAACAGAAAGAAAAAAAAAGTGTTTTGTTAAATTTAAGTATCTACGATAAGGATTTCCTCCTAATCAGCTATCGACTTACTCAAACCCAAACTATAGTCTAAACTAAACTCTAAAAATATATGCACTCTACCATTATAAACAAAAAAAAAACAAAAAAAACACGGCTTGTTACACAGGTCCATAAAAGATTCGTTACTTTATGTAAAAATGTGTGTGTATGATATGTCTGTCAGGTTGACTATTGAGGAATCAAATAAAATAATTACACATACCTAATATATCTGATGGCGCTATGATTGAGTGATTAAGTGCTTGACTTCAGAACCTGGGGTCGTGGATTTTAAACGGTAGGTCGTTGTGCTCCTTAACTGTTGGCCAACCATTAACTTTTACTAATATATAAAATTCTCCTTCAATAAATTATAATATTTAATTACATAATCAACTTGCGCTGTAAAAACTAGCGCAAAAATCGCTGAGAAAATGAATACAGCCTTGGTTTACAAAAGAGATTGGACCATAGCATAGATCTTTATCGGTATGTTTTAAGCATGAAAGTTACGCTATGCAAAAACAATTTCAAAAAAAAATTATTTACACATTATTCAGCTAGGAAAAAAAGCGGAAAGGCAGTAAAATTTAATCGAACTTTCTCTTTGACTAGTTTCTGATAACTCGCCATTGAGCCAAAACTAGGTTGGTAATTTTTTCTTCTGAGAATAAAAAACAAACAAAACAAAATAGATATTGAGATCAATTTTAAAATTTAACTAAATTGAAGCTTCGACCCTTTGTTAAAAAAGTGTTTCTTGTTTTATGGACTATTTTACTAATGTAAAAAGTAAAAGTAAAGTTCCCCTTTCAGACCTTATTGTCTATAGGGCAGATGATGTAAAGGTCATCTGATTCTGTGGCCCACGGTTAACGAGGGTGTCATGTGGCCAGCACAACGACCAACCGCCTTTACTTTTCCCCAACTAATGTCAGGTACCCATTAGAGCTGGGTAGACTCAAGGGTGCCCGAAAATCCCGAAATAAAAATCCCAGTCTTCACCAGGATTCGAACCCGGGACCTCCAGTACGGAAGCCAAGCGCTTTGCCGCTCAGCCACCGCGCCCTCTATTTTACTAGTGTGCATGTTAAAAAAACAGTATTTCAGTGGATACCATAAGTAAGGATCATCAATGAATCTATGTACCATAGACATAATATGCTATGTACACACCCACACCCAATGGTTTTGCTTGCCCTGGATGTGGCAAAATATGTAGGTCACAGCCAGGGGCGTCCCTAGCAGTGCGCGGGGCCCTGGGCGAGCGTCAAGTGCGGGGCCCTTAGCCGTAATAGTAGATTATACTGTATGAGTGTAAACTCATCACGTTAACGGATTCATCTGTCTCTAACGATGTAACAATAACAATACAGTATGTCCGCCTCTAAGCTGTGGGCCCTATTTTTTCTACAAAATATAGAAGATTATGTAGATACATTACTTAAGTAATTGTTCTGCGTTAACAAAAGCAAATAAAAGGCAATCACTCGCGCACTACTTATATCATGTCCAATCTGAGAGCTACAGTACACTTTCGCAGACCCGACTTTTGCTGAAAAGCTATACCACGGATTTTCAAAAACATTAATTGAAAAAAAAAATCCAGTGTTTTGTTTACTTTTTATCCCGATTACAATGGTTTTCCCACGGCGGCACGATATATATGCAAAGTTGTCTTTTAAAAAAAAATTAATACGTCATCGCCAAACTTTCTGGAAGCTGATTGGCCAAAAATAGCTGTACAAACACAACTGGTTCAACACAGGCTAGGTTACAGTAGGCTACCAATATATTAGGAATCCTTCTCATGTACCCTCAACCGTTTCAATTCATTGCAGACTAAATTAACAGTATATTTAATGTATATGTACCAATTTTTTTTATACTGTGATGCGACATAACAGTGCTGTATGACACTTTTAAAAATTACTGAACATTTAGTGATTTTTTAAAAGGAACAACATGTGAAAGTTATTAATGAAATGGGAAATTGTTATCTAGAGTTTTTAAGTGTTTGGTGATGTTTTGTGATACTGTTTATAGCCGAAAATAATGTACGCATACGAAATTAAAATCTGATCTTCGCGTGCGGTCTTAGAATGTGTCACCAGCGAAAGTCAAGAAAAGACTATATTTTTTTATTATAAATATGTTTGGACGTCGATGTTTAAATACGAAATATACAATTGGGATTGGTAGCTTCCACCTACGTGTTTTTATTGTGAACAGATAAACGATGTTAGCCTCTTAGAATCGACAGTTCATTAGATGCTGTCTTTGCCGAACTGAAAGGTATTTCGAAACCAAAAATATATGCTAGGAGCTTAATTGGCAATCGGTATCATAAAGATACTAGGAAAATATTGAGAAACAAGCCCTAGTTATGACAACTTGGTTTTTGAAGTTGGTGACAATAAAATCTCTGATCGCGGGGCCCCCTCAGACGCGGGGCCTGGGACGGTTGCCGCACTTGCCACCCCCTAAGGCCGCTACTGGTCACAGCTGGGACTGCACAGCCACGGGAAACACTGTATTCCTCACTAATCTTCGGATTCGAAGACAAGCCTATTATTATTATTACACACCCACCATCTTGGAACAAATGGCGATACATAACAATGTTAGATCACTAAATAACAAAATGGACAAGCTTGATTGTTGTTGCAGACATTTCTACCAATTTCGTGATAGCTTGCTAATCTATCTCAATGAAACATGGCTAAATGAAATTATTCCCGACGCTTCACTAGACTTAGATGCGTTTCTTTTGAACAGATCAGACAGAACAACAGATAGTGGCAAAATAAGAGGGGGGGAATGGTCATTTATGTCAATAAACAGTAATGCTGTGTCAACAACATCTCTCATTAACGTTTGCACGACCGATATTGAACTACTATGTAACAATCTCCCTTTTCCGAGAGAGCTTGCACAATTTTACGTCATACTTGTGTATATACCATCCACAGCCAACACAGATCGAGAAAGTAGCAAAACTTGTAGGCCTATTAGACATTGTAGGCCTACATAGCCTACAATTGGGACCATAAGTTCTGATGCTGTCCGACTAATTATGGGAGATTTCAATCATCTTTCGTTAGCTTAACACTTAACACAATATGTTCATTGTCCCACAAGGCACGATAAAACCTTGGACATGTGTTATAGAAACACAAAAAATAGCCTACACATCTCGATCGTCATTTTCCGTCGGAGAGTCGGACAACACAATGATCCATCTTACACCCATGTACGTAGTATTAGAGTTGACGATTTGGTGTTGTTGACTTTAACATACTGGGGATGTTGGGTTAAAAAGTTTAGAACCTATGCTTGTACATAAGGGCTTACATTTAAGTTACTCAGTTTGTTTATCATTAAATGTGGCCAGGGGCGGACTGGGTGTTAAAATCGGCCCGGGGATTTCAATACAACCTGGCCTATAAATTGTGTATCATATGATGGGCATCAGGGGCGTAGCTAGGAATGTTCCATCGTTTGGGGGCCCGGGGGGATTGACATCTCTAAGGGGCCCTGCATTTTTCGAAATATATAATTTTTAATGTACAATGTCCCTCATTTGGGGCCCCTCTCAAGTGGGGGCCCGGGGGGGGGTTAAAATTCTCCCCCCTCCTCCCCCCTCCATAGCTACGCCACTGATGGGCATCCAATTATAGGCAAGCCTGTCCTCAAAATAGTTAAGTTAGAGTATCAATAAATGTAAACATGCACACAGTGAGCTCTATATTTTCATTCGAAATATAGGCCTTATGTTGCTTATTAATCGCTAAGTCTGTAGACTGTAGGCCATTAAAAAGATTGAGCCTACTATAGTAGCCCTGTCCACGGATGTAGGTTATTAGCCTATATTATGTCGGAAACCTTTTTACATGAACTTAGTATTGCAACGTAGAGAGATTTCTTTTAAACGCAATGCTCAGAAGAGAGAATATTGTTATAAACCTGTTGTGGTACAGACGGGGGAGTAGTGGTGTGTGTAGTCAGCCAACACAAATCGCCCCAGGCCAAACGAGCGGTCAAGCGTGACGAGTTACTACGATCAGCCGCGACGCGTCTCAACAAGAACATTCGTGTAAGTTCAGCGGCGTGAACAGAGCTCAGG
The DNA here is from genome assembly GCA_021533235.1 of Biomphalaria straminea. Classification (NCBI taxonomy): domain Eukaryota; kingdom Metazoa; phylum Mollusca; class Gastropoda; family Planorbidae; genus Biomphalaria; species Biomphalaria straminea. Next base: position 17,395 of record JADKLZ010077713.1, on the reverse strand, counting down.
GGCGTCACGAGGATTATAGTCATCCGACCACCTAGAAACGTCGAGTGGCGTTCTGTCCTGTGCGAGAAGGCTAACATGGACCCTTATATTATGTTATATAATACAGACGTTACTTCAAAAAAGAAGATGATTACGTCCTACGCGTAATGCATTCATTCATGCATATTTACCTGTGACTTAAATTCTGCCAAGTCACTGGTTTTCCTGGCTAGCTCAGGCAAACCATTCCATGCTCTAATGGCACTAGGGAAGAAAGAGCATTTGTACAGATTTGTCCTAGCATATGGGACGAGGAATGTGCCTTTATCTTTGTGTCTTTCTGAGTATTTTATTAAGTTTTGTTTTTGTATTTGGAGATTATGGTTCAGTGTTTTGTGTATAATTGCTACTTTACTCTTAAGTCTTCTATCCTGAAGGCTTTCTAAATTTAGTGATGTTACTAAAGGTGTTACTCTAGTGAAATGTGAATATTCGTTTGTTATGAATCTCACTGCTCTATTTTGTGTCTGTTCTAGTTCCTTAATGTTTTCTTGAGTTGAGGGGTCCCAAACAGAGGATGCATATTCTATTATTGGCCTATATTGACCCTATATAAAGAACGAAGGTATCAGAGGCCGAGGGTGACAACTTCCCGATCTACGGTTCGTTACGACGGCTCAGTACAAGTTCGAGGCGAGACAGAGAGACCAGTGCAAGAGTTGATACGGCGATACGGTGTTAGACGGAGAGCTATTTGTACAGTCTTATGTTACGTGCTGTCAATTGTACAATATTGGCTGTTATTTATGGACATTAAACTTTTAAGTTACTTTGGAGCCCGGAGTTGTCAAGTTCTTTAAGTTGGTGGTGTATGTTGCAGTTTGCAGAGAGCCTGGATAGTGAGATTCGTAACAATATTAAAAAGCAGTTAACATTTTAATACATAAGGGCATCCATGTGGCCCTTTCGGTGGCCCAGTGGCGTAGCATCCATGGCGCGAAGGGGTTCAATGAACCCGGGCCCAAGACCCTTTAGGGGCCCACACCAGTTGGTGAAACAGCCATGGGTCCAGTGCCCCTCTATGCAACATAAGTTCTAGCTTAGGGCCTCCATGAAATACTTAGTAGTTACAAACAATATCTGGAATTATATGGGCCCCCATATCTCAAATAGCTTAAGGCCTTTTCAACTGTAAATATATTACATGGCGCGTAGGGGTTTCATATCGCCTTGTCCCATGACTAATGACCAATCGTGGCCTGTCTTGGGGAGGAGGTTTATAGGCCTAACACACATTTTTAAGATATAGCGATAATTACATTTATCGTGGGATAGTGTCTTTCACTGAAATGGCTGCTTTATCGTCTGGTATTTCCCTGGAAAGTCGTAAGGATGGTCTCGGATTTATACCCAGACATAGCACCAACAGTGGCATGGCAACCATGGCGCGAAGGGGTTCATTGTGCCCGGTCCCACGACCAAAAAGGGCCCAAACCTGTTATGTAAGGGAATGTGTTGACTATTAGAGTTTAAATGCATCACATTATCACTATTACATTATTTCGTTCTTTTTCTTCAATTCTAATTCTATGTTTAGTGTCCGAATAAAATAAAAGATGCACCTCAATCTTATTACTGGTGTAAAGGGAAGAAACTCTTTAATTGTTATTGCGGCGTTTTATTTAAATCTAACATGTTAGATTTTTTTATTTATAATAACAGTAAAGTAAATAACTATTTGTAAACCTACTCATTATGAAGAAGTTCAATATAATGTATAATATTCGCTTTTGCATTGGTCCTTGTGTTATTTATTTCTTTAATATTGCAATAAATACTTCCTAGTTAAAATACTTGAATTAATAGTATAAGTAAATTGTTTTTTTAAACCGGCTGTTTGCCAGGCATTGACTTTTAGGTTTAAATTGATACCTATATACTATAAGTAAAGAAGAAGACCATGTTTTCTAATTATTTGAGATAGTAATGATTTAAACACAGAAACCGAGCTTGAGATTTTTTTTTGTGTAGCGTAATTCGGATGTTCCTTCAGAGCTGAAGATGGATGGGAGAGGCAGGGCCTGAAACGGGACCATAGATAAATCCAAAGCACAGTCCAGCACGCAAACCGCTCGACTAGGCAGCCATAACAATTGACTTTCTACTCACTAGGCTAAACATTAATTTCTTTACATAGGTGCTTTAAAAACCATCGTCTCTTAACTAGACGAAGCTGATGTAAAACAGGACTATTGGGCTGTAGGAAGTCTGGAAGTTTCCATACCTGTGACGACCAAAACACATTCAGAATTTGTGAAGATTCAGCATGTGACTCGGTGTCCCGAAATGTTACACGGTTGACCAATGACATTGGCCCTTCAAATTATCTGCATTCTAAATAAATATATTGTGTATTGCGTTTACGGGCGTTAAAAGTAGTTACGCAGTCAGACAGACGAAAGACGTTGCAAAATCGGGGCAAGCCTACATGATAAGAGAAGAACATGGCTTGGGATTGTAGAAAAATGGATATTGAATAGACGGCATGTCACGGCAAAGTAAACGACGGATAGACAGAGTCACAAGACAATCATTCTCATCTGTAAATAAACATCATTTGAAGTCTTGAGAACTTTTATAAAGTACTGTAATAACTTAAGGAAACGCAACTCAATGAGGACAACGATGTTTATTTACAGGACATCACACATACAAGTAGAACACCATGTCTTGATCACAACATCTTTATCAGCTCTCTCAACTTGGGCGGAAATCGTTAGTCTCTCCGAGTCAACATCTAGTCTAATTACTAGAAATGCTCATCTCTGCACTTGCCTGGATCATGGAGGGTGGTGCGCATGGTAGAGTCATAACAATATGTTATAATTAATTGTTATGTCCCTTCAACTCCCTTGGATGTTTTCGGATTCACATTAGAATAAGTGAATTGTGTAAGAACACACAAAATCCAAGACAGGACAAGGACAAGCAGGGCCGGTCTTAAGCCACTGCAACCTATGCCACCGCAGTGGGCCCCGCGCTTTCATAGGCCCCACGCTAAGAATATTTGTAATTGCATAATGATGCAAAATATACGAAAAAGTCGTGGAAATTGTTATTAAAATCTCCTGAATACTAGACAAACTTGTTATATGGAAAACACCAATCTTACGCGAAAAGAAAAGCCTTGTCAGCTTTCAAATTTAAAAAAAAAAATAATAATAAGGCGAATTGAAACCGAAACCGAAAGTTCCAATACTTTATTTACATTAATAGTCACTGGCATATAAAAGTAGATCAAAATCTATCTGGATCTCATAAAACAATGAAAATTTATGGAAAGCGATATTTAAAAAAAAAATTGTATTAGATCTAGAGACCTACATCTAGAATTACAATGAATATGTTGTATACGTCTAGATCTAAATCTAGACAGATTTGATATAAAATATCAGTCACTATTAGACTATACTAGAACGATAGAGGTCTATTAGATCGAGATGATATTTAGCAGATTTTTTGGAGAAAGATGGAATAGAAAATGACCTAAAAGGTCAAGGGATGTTGGTAGACAATATGTATCTGGTTGGGAAAAGAAAAAGAAGAGAAAGCCAATGATGCTTCAGCTTAGAACCAGGTGTGCGCCTTACATACGTTTTTAAAACGATCAAAACCCGAAAATTGGAACATAATCCCTTCTAGTGAGACAGCTGAAACAGATTCTATGAAGAATGAAAAACTGCAGTGGTGAATGTCGTAAGAAGACAATAATGTAACAACTGATAAGCATGTCGTAAGAACAGAAGACAATAATGTAACAACTGATAAGAATGTCGTAAGAACAGAAGACAATAATGTAACAACTGATAAGCATGTCGTAAGAACAGAAGACAATAATCAGTGGCGTAGCATCCATGGCGCGAAGGGGTTCAATGAACCCCGGCCCACGACCATTAGGGGCCCACAGCCTGTGGAGTAGAAACAATGTCGTAAAGGGGTTGATTGTACTTGAGCCCATGACTCTTGGCTGGTTGTGGCCCACGCGAGCACTTACGGATGACACTAATTTCAAAATGAAAATTTCGAAACAGCTGTTAATTATTCATTTTTCTTAAAGCTAAATAGGTTTCTTTTTTTATGTATTTATAATGTTTTATAACAACCCTTTCTTTACTAATTCCACAATCTACTAAAATAACTAAAATTTTACTATGTTAAATGAGTTTGTAAATAATTATCTCAACAGTAGTGATTCTAAAACGTATGTGTCCGAGCCAATGAAGTAGATACTTGAAAATAGTGTTAAACACAGGTTTATGAAAAAAGACAAGAAGATAGAGACATGTCCAAGTAAATCATGGAATAGTGTCTTTCTCTGACCCATGCTTAGTGTTTGTTCGTAGTTCTTTGTGAAAGTTATCATTATATTTTTACAAAACCATTATCATGGAGTAGTGTCTTTCGGAGATGGATGCCTGTGAATTACCTGTGGTCGCAACGATGTCGTCCACACAGCAGTTCCCCCCTCTCTACACAGCTGATCTATCCAAAGGTATATGTATTAATATAAATATGGAACTATGACCAATGCTAAGTATTTAGTTTATAATTCTTACAGAAATTTAACACCATTATATTTATACAAAAACTATAAAACCTCTGACTAGACTTTATTTAAAATTGCTATGAATATTGAAATTGGACAGGAAAACAAAGCCCCACAGATTCAAAACGAGAAAATAGAACTGTTGGGCAATGCAGTTCTGGCTGAAACACTGAGGTCCAATCCGCGCCATTTTTCTCTTTCATTGTTAAGAGCACTCAAAACATATTACATAAAAGTCGATCAGATTAGCAAGATTTAAAAAAACAACTATTTTTAATCTCATTGATGGAATACCCCAGAAAATAGCAATTAGAGAATTATTGCTAGGTTTTCGTTTTTGTAAGAACCAGACGTCTGCGGAATTTGCTGAAAAATGGTCCAACTAATGAATAATACCTATTTATCCTTAAATAAACTGCGAGGCCAAAGCTATGATGGTGTTTCCAATATAGGCCTCAGTGAATAGTAGGACCTACAATGGTCTTCGGGTATTGCTTCATCAAAAGAAGTCGCTCGCGCATTGTTAACTTTGCTAACCACGACTTAAACTTGGTCTTAAATGATTCCGTCAGCTGTGTTCAAGACGTTGCAGATTTTCAAGACTTGGTGTTTTTTTTGCTCACAGCATCTCAAGATAGGCGTGTCTTGAATCCAATAGGAAGAGCAAAGTATATAATACGCTCAAATACTTTTGCCCACAATTTGGTCATCAAGAGATTATGCTCTAACAACAATGAGATTAAGATATTTTGATGTAGGCTACCAAAGCAGTTTGTGTTTCTCAAAGAGTGCATGAAAGCTGCAGCACTTAGAAGAAAATTAGAATTATTCGCTAACAATGTCCTGCTTATCGTCGATTACAAAATTGTAAGCGCAGTCAGCGTTGCGTTGAAAATGTTGAAAAATGAGAAGCAAGATCTACATAAAGCAGAAAGTATTGGAATGACTTTTGTTTAAAATACCCATACATTCAGATACCACAATGTCACACTATACATTCGTCTTACTTTTAGGTAGGGGGGCCCACCAAGATATTCTTGAACCCGGGCCCACGGATATCTTGCTACGCCACTGACAATAATGTAACAACTGATAAGCATGTCGTAAGAACAGAAGACAATAATGTAACAACTGATAAGCATGTCGTAAGAACAGAAGACAATAATCAGTGGCGTAGCATCCATGGCGCGAAGGGGTTCAATGAACCCCGGCCCACGACCATTAGGGGCCCACAGCCTGTGGAGTAGAAACAATGTCGTAAAGGGGTTGATTGTACTTGAGCCCATGACTCTTGGCTGGTTGTGGCCCACGCGAGCACTTACGGATGACACTAATTTCAAAATGAAAATTTCGAAACAGCTGTTAATTATTCATTTTTCTTAAAGCTAAATAGGTTTCTTTTTTTATGTATTTATAATGTTTTATAACAACCCTTTCTTTACTAATTCCACAATCTACTAAAATAACTAAAATTTTACTATGTTAAATGAGTTTGTAAATAATTATCTCAACAGTAGTGATTCTAAAACGTATGTGTCCGAGCCAATGAAGTAGATACTTGAAAATAGTGTTAAACACAGGTTTATGAAAAAAGACAAGAAGATAGAGACATGTCCAAGTAAATCATGGAATAGTGTCTTTCTCTGACCCATGCTTAGTGTTTGTTCGTAGTTCTTTGTGAAAGTTATCATTATATTTTTACAAAACCATTATCATGGAGTAGTGTCTTTCGGAGATGGATGCCTGTGAATTACCTGTGGTCGCAACGATGTCGTCCACACAGCAGTTCCCCCCTCTCTACACAGCTGATCTATCCAAAGGTATATGTATTAATATAAATATGGAACTATGACCAATGCTAAGTATTTAGTTTATAATTCTTACAGAAATTTAACACCATTATATTTATACAAAAACTATAAAACCTCTGACTAGACTTTATTTAAAATTGCTATGAATATTGAAATTGGACAGGAAAACAAAGCCCCACAGATTCAAAACGAGAAAATAGAACTGTTGGGCAATGCAGTTCTGGCTGAAACACTGAGGTCCAATCCGCGCCATTTTTCTCTTTCATTGTTAAGAGCACTCAAAACATATTACATAAAAGTCGATCAGATTAGCAAGATTTAAAAAAACAACTATTTTTAATCTCATTGATGGAATACCCCAGAAAATAGCAATTAGAGAATTATTGCTAGGTTTTCGTTTTTGTAAGAACCAGACGTCTGCGGAATTTGCTGAAAAATGGTCCAACTAATGAATAATACCTATTTATCCTTAAATAAACTGCGAGGCCAAAGCTATGATGGTGTTTCCAATATAGGCCTCAGTGAATAGTAGGACCTACAATGGTCTTCGGGTATTGCTTCATCAAAAGAAGTCGCTCGCGCATTGTTAACTTTGCTAACCACGACTTAAACTTGGTCTTAAATGATTCCGTCAGCTGTGTTCAAGACGTTGCAGATTTTCAAGACTTGGTGTTTTTTTTGCTCACAGCATCTCAAGATAGGCGTGTCTTGAATCCAATAGGAAGAGCAAAGTATATAATACGCTCAAATACTTTTGCCCACAATTTGGTCATCAAGAGATTATGCTCTAACAACAATGAGATTAAGATATTTTGATGTAGGCTACCAAAGCAGTTTGTGTTTCTCAAAGAGTGCATGAAAGCTGCAGCACTTAGAAGAAAATTAGAATTATTCGCTAACAATGTCCTGCTTATCGTCGATTACAAAATTGTAAGCGCAGTCAGCGTTGCGTTGAAAATGTTGAAAAATGAGAAGCAAGATCTACATAAAGCAGAAAGTATTGGAATGACTTTTGTTTAAAATACCCATACATTCAGATACCACAATGTCACACTATACATTCGTCTTACTTTTAGGTAGGGGGGCCCACCAAGATATTCTTGAACCCGGGCCCACGGATATCTTGCTACGCCACTGACAATAATGTAACAACTGATAAGCATGTCGTAAGAACAGAAGACAATAATGTAACAACTGATAAGCATGTCGTAAGAACAGAAGACAATAATGTAACAACTGATCAGCATGTCGTAAGAAAAGAAGACAATAATGTAACAACTGATCAACATGTAGTTATAGATAATGAGCTAAATGTGGTCGATTTATTGAGAAATCTGGATGAGCCTGCCATGTGGGTAGAAATAAATGGAAAGATCTTGTATTTACTATCTATTAAAAAGGTCCACCTGAGATTAGTTTGGAGAATTGTCCGAAAACAAAAAGGTAGACATTTCTCTAAAGTGCATTGCAAACCAAACCTGGACTTGCACAACACCTTGATGACTTAGCTAAAGAAACTGAGAGTTGATGGCTTTGTTCAGATTCTTATGACAGTTAAGAAGTTGGCTGGAAACATGAATGTTGCAATCTTTCCAGCCTAATGTCAAAGGAAAAGGCAGTATGTTAAATCTGATGAAAACTTTGCACCTGGAGAAGCTGAAGATGGCTACAGGATAGATTGCTTCACCAGAATTGTGAACACTGCAATTTAATCCTTGCAGCCGATATCTGAACAGCTGATATCAAGCCACAACCTATTTGGGTTTCTTGACAGCTTCAAGAGCCTTCAGCTTGATGACATCCGAAAGAAAACATTGACGTCATCAGCAGACCAGTCAGCAGATATATGTGGGCGAGACTTAGCAGATGAAATCGAATCTTTAAGGCATATTCTACTAAATACCACCAAAAGCCTGATAGAAATTTTAGCTTATCTGTCTTGTAATGAAAGGTACAATCCTTTCCCATTTTAATTTGTTGCACTCAGAATATTTTTTAAACAATACCCGTAACTGTGGCATCTGGTGAAAAAAGCATCTCGCCTGAAACTAATCAAGAATTACTTACGGTCACCAATACACGAAGAGAGATTGAACAATTTAGCAATTCTTGCTATTGAGCGTGATCTATGTAGGAAACAGAATTTTGATAATCGACTGTATGAGTTCGCTATACGCAAGGCTCATAAAAGTAAAGTTAATTTGATCGTGATTTTTCACTTAGTTAAGAATACATAAAATGCTAAGATGAATTTATTTTTGATTTTCATGTATTATCCTTATCCCTACCCATAATAGGCCCCGCGCAATCAGTTTCGCATAGGGCCCCGCAATCGCTAGGACCGGCCCTGAGGACAAGACAGGACAGCTCCAAAGCTTGAGGAAGTTTACCCCGTAAGGAACAGGTATACCTAGAGTACTGTCTGGTGTAGAAGTTTGTTTTCATTGTCATGTACTCTCTCATTAGATACAGTAAAGCCCAGTTCGGGTTCAGTCACACTCAACTTAGGGGGCCCAACTTCGCATTCCTGAACCCGGGCCCATGGGTAAGTTGCTACGCCACTGCGGTGGCCCTACATACCCATTAAGGTACCGGCCCACCGGGCATTTGCCCAAATGCCCATATAGCCAGTCCGCCCCTGGATGTGGCTGTACAAAAGCTCCTTCTTCCCTAGCGCTATTACAGCATGGAATGAGTTGCCTGAGCTAGCCAGGAAAACCAGCGACTTGGCAGAGTTTAGGCCTAGGTCATACATTTTATTTTTTGTCTAAACAAGTGTCATGCTATTTCATCAGCGTACTGAAAGAGCTGCAAAGTTACTGATCTCAGTATCAGGGTCCCAACCTTGTATTTATTTAATAATACTTTTCATTTTAGGGCCATCTTTTTCTTAGGATATAGTCATAAACCAAAACAATTATATCAGGACGTCGCCCAGAAAAGGAGGGAGGGAACAGGTCATGAACTTTTTTTTCTCACTTAAAATATACGTAGGCCTACCGGTATTCATTCATTGCCCTCATTCAGTCGTAGAACGACTATGTTTCATCTCGCACACTTCCTCGTGTGGCTGTGAAGCCCAATTTTGGAGAGACACTCCCGTCCACAAATATCGCAGGTTAAGGTGGTTTTCGCTTCAGTAGTAGAGGAGCTGGCCATTTTTCGCATTGTCCGTTTTTCTTCCAGAACTGAGGTCCATGTTCTTTAGCTGTCCATAGCTTTCTTGGTCACTGTCTCTCTCTAGATCTGATGGTGGTTTTAGCTGTCCCTCTTTGCTTTACCAGAGATAAGGGAAGGAAAGTTATTTAAGTTAAATACCCCAGCCTCAGCATTTAAAAGCTAAACGACCTCCGTGACCCAAGGTTGACTCTGTCTTGATCAAATGAATGGAAAATATGTGTGTGTGTGTGTGTACAGGGTAACAAACTCAGTTCTATCATTAGCATATAGTTTGGCCCAAAGCCGGCCCTAGCGATTACGGGGCCCTATTCAAAACGGATTGCGCGGGGCCTACTCTTGGTACTGACAAGCATAATGTCAGAATTAAGATTTTTAATTGCAGATACTTTTGTCTTTGTACTAAATTTTTATTTAATGAAAGCTCGCATTTCCTGGAGGCCCTGGAAAACCAGGAGGTCGCGGAAGCCATGTTTTGATACAAGTTATAATGGTTTAATATTTATACTTAGAATTAGCGCGGTGTCTATGAAAGAGCGGGGCCGGCCCTCTTTTGGCCCACACATTTTCTTCCATATCATGGCCAAGAGTTAGCTCAGCCATTTTGAGTTATTTTTACTACGCCAAAGACTTAAAGATTAATGGTGAAGCGAAGGCCATGGGCAATCATGACGCTTCGTAGCATACAATTGGTGGCGTCCTTAACGACTGCAGGGTCAATTTAAAGATACGACTAGTCTTGAAACAGCTGATGCATGCGTGTTCGTGTCCTGTACGGAGAGGCAAGCCCTACAGAACACTGCCAGCTACCTGGACCGTGCCATAAGGGATTAATCTCAGCACGGGTCTTCAGTGGATAGAGGCTTACAAATAGTGGCGTCCTATACACCATACTTCCCTACAGACGGTCGCTAGGGGATTCGGTGCTGCCGAATATAGCCAGTCCGCCCATGTGTGTGTGACAGTGTGAGTAAATAATAAATCAGTAAGATATTGGTCAGCACATTTGAAGAATGGGTAGTAGGGATTTGCTAAAAGCAATGTGATATCTAGTAATCTGTTCAAGATATCCCTCCTTTTTTGTTTTATTTTTACGCCAATGAAAGCAATATAGTGTAGTAAACTGCTAAGTCACTGGTTTTCCTTGCTAGCTTATGCAACTCATTCCATGCTCTAATAGCGCTAAGGAAGGAGCTTTTGTAAAAAATTGTCCTAGCATATGGAACGAGGGACGTGCTTAGCGCTATATCTTTATGAGTATTTTATTAAATTTAGTTTTTGTATTTGAAGATTATGCTTCAGTGTTTTATGTATACTTATTACATAGTCTTCTATCCTGAAAGCTTATTAAATTTAGTGATTTTACTACAGGTGTTACTCTAGTCAAATGTGAATATTCGTTTGTTATGAATCTCACTGCTTTATTTTGTGTGTGTTCCAGTTTTTTAATGTTTTTTTTAGTTGAGGGGTCCCAAACAGAAGATGCATATTCTATTATTGGCCTAACCAAGGTTGAAAAGCATTTTTGTTTTATGTTATTTGATTGATAGAAATTTCTTCTAATAAACCCTAATGCTTTTTTTTTTTATAGTTTCATCAATATTGGGATTCCATGACAGTTTTTCATTTATTATAAAACCTAGGTACTTTGCATTTTTAGTCTGTTACTGGTTAGGGTTATATGCCTGCATTAAAATGTCTTTAATAACTGAATCATACAATATTTTGAAACAGTGATTTGCAGAATTTTAAGTTTTATCTTAAAAAATTGTTTTGTGCAAAGGAGCTTGACAAATATTTTTATAGCTAAAAGAAAAATTAATATACCTTTTTAGAATATAATTTAAATTAGCTCTTTTGTTATGCTACTGTACATATATAATGCCTGGATGGCTGCCTGGTTTAGCAGTTTGCACGCTGGACTGTCGTTTCCATTTATCGATGGACCCGGGTTCAAACCCTGCCCGCTCCCACCCCTGTTGTCCTGCGGGAGGTTTGGACTAGGAAATAACTATCTTCAACTCTGAAGGAATTTTCGAAACATGTAAAACATTTTACTATAAATATTATTCTCACACATAGTACATTTATTTCTTCCTAGATAATAAAGATTACTATTATTAGAAAATAAGAATAGAATTATATAAAGACATTTATTTGGAAGCTCTTAAAAATCATTCAATAAATTATCTACCAAAAATATTTTCTTAGACTAACATAAGCTTGGCAATAAAATGTATAGTTCTTATCTAATTTGCTTTCTTTTTAAAAATTATATTCAAGCCACATTGGAAAAAGAATATATATGGCTCCTTATGTCTTGGAAGACAATGGATGCGCCCAGGTAATCAATGGCTTTGGTTTATGTTTAGACGGGGCAGCACCTGGTGTGACTGATCAAGCCGATTCTGGAGTGGCAGAGTTTGCCACAGTTCGTACATGTAAATGTATATGACTTAGGACTAGTTGACAGTGCAGCTTTCTTCTTTCTCTTGACTAATGCAAGTTTGTTACTTTTGCACTCAGCAAAGTTTGTCTGTCTCCTTGCTGTCCGGTCTTGAGCTTTTACCTCCCACATAATTTGGTCGATGCCAGTGGTTCTCATATCTTGCTTACAGACATCTCTGTAGGTTAGTCTTGGGTAACCCTTGAGTCTTTCCCCTTCTGCAAGCTCATTTGGCATGCAATTTACATGACCGAGCCAGCAAAGTCTTCTCTGTGTAAGAAGATCATAGATGTGCATATTGGCCCATTTCAGAACATCCTGGTTGGAGACATGATCCCTCCAGGACATGTACATTATGCTTCCCAGGCAGCGTAAGTAGAAGCTATTTAATCTGTTTTCTTGGCGCTTGTAAGCTGTCCAACTCTCACTGCCGTAAAGAGGTGTGCTCAGAATGCAGGCATTGCAGACTGAATTGTCACTAGCTTTAACAAAGCTTCCATAATGTCTTTGTTGATTTATGGAGAAGTATCAATCTCTAGTATGCTGAAAAAAAATCGGAAAATAAATTTTTAAAGTTGTTTAACTGCTTTATAAATAAACTAAATCCATAATACACAAAATGTATGTAATACATTAATGAACAAATAAGGATCAAGATCTGCAAAAGGAAATGAAAATTTCTGCAAATATAAATTGAAAATTAAGGGCTAAATTAAATGACATATTTTGTTATTCACCAGCATTGATTATTCGAACCTAACAATTTAAATACCGTAGCCTTATTTTTCACTTTATGCAATTTATTGTAAGTAAGGGCCACAAAATTGACCTTGCCTATGGCCTTCAATCACTGACAGCACAATGACCATTTGGATATACTTTTCACCAACTAATGTCAGGTACACATTAGATTTAAAATGAAAAAAAATTCCTATCTTTGCTAGACACTAGAGTTTTGAATAAACTGATAAATATAATGAGATCCTCTAGATGACTTGCAAGATCTAGTGACAAACTAAATTCTAATAAAAACTATAGACATAGAATATATTATTTAGCTTTATATCTAGAATCTAAAATCATTTAAAACTCCAGTGAAAATTGACTAGATCATGATAGATGATTAGAGCTCTAGATTTGTGTACTATGTTAGACAATTGGTTTTGCACCTTTCTTTTAGTATACACTTCTTTCACCTACTTTCACTATATTTTTAACTAGGTGATTTGGTGGCTGAATGTTATAATACCTACAGACTGAAGTTTTGAATTCCAGGATATTTATGATAATTCTAAATCTATCTAACTCTAATGGGTACCTAACATTAGTTGAGGAAATGGTAGGTGGATTATAGTTGATCTGACCACAAAAATACCTTACTAACATTTAGTAATAATAATAATTACCTGATGCTTGGTTAGTCCAGTTTTCTCTGAGAATCATTCAGCTCAGTTCACATGTCATCATAATGATTCTAATTACTGCAAAAGATGAAGTAAACTTGTATCATGTAAAAAAAAAAAAAATTTTTTCTACCAGTGTCAATATAAAAAGTCATCACAAAAAAATGTGAATGTTGATTGAAAGAGCCAAAGCCAAAAACAAAACATAAAGGTCTAATAAACAGCCATCCCTATCATACAAAAAGCATATTCTAAACCACAAAAAAAAAAAAAAGCACAGGACCACAGGACCAATGCCAAACATTGATCAAGAAAAACAAGTCAGATTCCTAACACTGGTTTCAATTATTTAGCATTCATTCATCAAACTCCATTTAAGTGAGGGCTTGAGAGGCTTTAATCCTCTCTTGCAAAAGCCCTGGAGTTGTGGAGTTTATTTTGTTCAGATGGTAATTTAATAGAGGTGTGTGTCCTGTTCTTAGTAGGAAAATTGTAGATTGTTCTTTGCATGGAAGGAAGTTAATACTGTCCATTTTGTTAGGCACAGTCATTTCTTTGTACATGGCTCTTCCTGTGTTTCCTGATGTTTATTAATTTAGCCACAACTAACATTGACCTTAGGGTGAGGTATTTAACATTCTATCTGGTTGTTCCATAGGTTAGCCTGCATTTGATAACTTATCTGCATTCAGAAAAAAGACAAAACTTGATTCCAAACAGCCGTCATGAAGAAAGCAAATGTCAAAACAGCCAATATAAAAAAAACAAGAAAAAAAAAAACCACAAGGCTGGTGTCGAAGATTAATACACAAATCTGATTCCAAACAGCTATTACAAAAAAGAACATGTTGATTCACACAGCCTTTACAAAAAAATTGAATGTCAATTCTAAATAATCAAAAAAAAAACAACATTTCAAGTTCTTTTCTGAATATCTTTCACAAAGATGCACAAGTCCGATTAAAACAGCTACACCAAAATAATAATGTCAATCTACCTAACCACCAAAATAAAAAAACAAGTGTGATTCAAAAGAAATTGCAAAAAAAGTACAAGTCAATTATAAATAGCCAACAAGAAAAAAGCACAATTCGACTCCAAACATCCACCGCCAAAAAGTACAAGTGGATGCTTAATAATTACACACAAAAATGCACAAGTCCAATTTTTAAAAAATTCAACAAAGAGCCCAAGACTTTTCAAAAGAGCCTTAAAATTAGCATGCCAGATTCAAAACAGCCAGCACAATACCAAATGCCACATTGAAATTAGTACCACTCCATAGCCATTAAATGTCTGATTCAAAATGGGCGCATTACAAACTATCACACCACAGTCAATATTAAAGGCAGGGAACTTATAAGCTGAATAAAATGACAAAATGTTGACAAATTAACTTTGAACTGTTGTGCAAATGAAGGTCAAGATCTAACTCTAGTACAGACTGGAGTGGAAGGACCATAACCCTGTTTTAATTTTCTTAACAATTTAAGTAAATATAGAGTTCTCACCTTCACGTATTGTTGAACTGTTGGGGCACATCACTAATCTGTCAACCGTTCCTCTATTCCTCTCTGTACATAGCCATGGATAAAAAATTTAATGGAAGACCTGCCCATTCTTTGATGTACTTCCATTACTGTCTTTCATTCTTCCTCCTGGAACACAATGGTAAAAGGACTTTACTGTGGTTTTATTTTCTTTAAAAGGAAATAAAGAGGTAAAGCCCCTTGTTTGTTATTCTTAAACTAGTTAAAGCTGAAAATCATTAAATAAAATTTAAATTACTTTTGTAATAATGTAATTATCACAATGACCAGAAAATGTTTTACAAAATACTTTAATTTCTCACCTTTGCATATTGCTTAGCCTGTTGAACTGTTGGAGAAACACACATATCAACCTCCTTTCTCTATTCCTCACTGTACTAAGCCCTGGATAGAACATTTAAAGGCAGACCAGTCCATTCTATGATGTCTTCCCATCTCTCTTGTCTTCCTCTTGGTACAAAATGGTAAAAAAAAACAACTATAACCCTGGTTTTATTTTCTTTAAAAGCAAATTAAGAGGTTAAGCCCCTAGTTAAATAAAATTTAATTTAATTTCCTACAAAAGGAAAAAAACAACAATTATCTACAAGTTTATTAGTTACATTTTATTGTAATTATTACCAAGACTAAAAAATGTTTTACGAAATACATGAATTTCTCACCTTTACCAATGAATTAGTCTGTTGAATTATTGGCGGACCACACAAGATCTGTCAATAGTCC